>WOGN01000015.1:24811-42778 GCA_015342105.1 Leptinotarsa texana | reverse complement strand
AAAAAAATAAATAACACGCTTTTAAACTAAAAACTAAAAACTTAAAAATTTTTTCTTTAAAATAAGCTTAAAACAATAACGAACGAAAAATACTAGTTTTATTGCGAAAAAAGCGTGGGCAGTTTATGCCAAATTTTTTGTATATCAAGCGCTCGTCGCTCTTTTCACAATAAAACTAGTATTTTTCGTTCGTTATTGTTTTAAGCTTATTTTAAAGGGAATATTTTTAAATTTTTAGTCCGATGTTCTCTAAAAGCGTAATTATTAGTTCTTTAAAACTATATTTATTTGCGAATACTGATCAAGTCAATGATATCGAAGGTACTTTTTCTCTTTGTAAAATTGGCAGCAAATAATGCTAATTATGATAAATGAGACTAACCTCACTATACTAGATGGACAAGAACAGTTTATGTTTATGCGTCTGGGTTTGTGTTTGCGTCAAATTGTACTTTGATAAATATATGTTGAACATATGAAAAAGTATGTATTTAAAAAGGTGGTGATTTTTATAATATTATAAATTCTTTGAATTCTTTTGATAACTATTTGAGAAATACTTGTTTGATTAGGTCTTTGGGTTGGCGTGGTTTTTTGCTCCACTCACTGAATCGACCACTGTGTGAATCGGTGGTTCAAGCCGCGAGGCCAAACGATCGATTTTCACTTCCTACCATCTAGCCCAGGCTAGGAATCGCACTTTAAAAGAAAATACCTCGTTAGTTTTCCAGCTCGAATGAGTTTTGACCTCTGAGAGTTGGCGTTCGTAGATGGGCGAAAGTTAGTTAACGGATTTTAACGGATTCTCTTTTTTTGGTTTTTGGAGGATATTGGTTCTGAGTGGAATCGTGCGGATTACCAGGTCTGTTATCATAAAATAATGAGAATTGGCGCGATTTCATTGGTGACAAGCTAGCCAATGCAGCAGGCTTAGATTTTCAGGTTACCAGAAATCTATTAGTTAGAACCTGTTCAGTGAAAGTTTCATATGAGGCTACTAAAGGATGAATGACTGTAACTTGAAAACAGAATATTTTTAAGAGAGATCAGTTTTTTGGCCAACAAGCTTTTTGGATTTTGCAGGATATTAGTGTGAATAATCCTGTTAAGTTAAGAATGAATAGTTTCAGTTTTTATATACTGGTGTTTTTTGTGTACAGAAGCCTCGAAGAGCAACGGATTGTTTCATGTATGGTAGTTGGAAAATGATCAGTAAAAGAGAAACAATTGTGTAAAATTTGGAGTAATGAAATCACCCTCAAATTAGGAAAGAACAAATTACAGTTTTCTAGTTCTTCATCGTACAAAAAGTGCGTAACCTCCAAAAAATGAAAGTAAGGATCGGTTGAAAAATTTCAAACAGCTGGAAGAAGAGCAAAAGGTACTGGATGAAAATTTATCTCGGACGAGAAACATATAGAATTTGTTGCGTCTGTAATAAATAACCCCATGCAATCCTCGACATAAGTTTCTTGTGTGAATATTGTATGAACAACCATTATCAAGAAATACCTTCATTTACAAAAGTTATATCATGAATTGAATGAAGTCGCAGTTTTGTGAATCAATAGGGGACTATTTACGTCCTCATTGCATTTTACATCAATATTTTTCGTATTATCATATAAGATTTTGGTGCTGAGTGTCAAAGTTCACTCCTTATCCGAGAAAAACAGTCATTTTTTCAAAACAAATATGGTACAAATATTTGCATTATATGTACAGTGGGATACGTTTATTTAAAGCGATTTTATGACATGAGTAATTTTAAAACGAGTACTTTCTTCAATCACAACATATGCAATACTTTTCTTGACGCGCGTTTCACCAACCACGTTGGCGTCTTTAGGGGAAAGAAGTGATAGGGAAAAGTGCTTGTTTTCAATCCATTTTACGCCAGAGGTTTCATTATTACCTTTTATTACAAAAGTTATTGTTGTCACCAACGACGAAGTTACTTAAAAATTGTATAATTTTACCTTCATTCGTTTCCTGTTGACTGGTCCGTCTCAAGGCTCTGCTGTTTCTACGAGGCGGTTTCTCTGGGGGCGGTAAATCTCTTCTATCGCCATATCCGCTTATGGGATATTCATCTGTTGGAAGTTTGCTAGGCTTGATGATGGTAGTCGTAATACATCGATCCGAAACAGGTTCATACATTGTCGTTCTCACTAGCTGAAACAGTTGCAATCAACTGAAAATCAGTGGGACTGTTGAAAAAAGTGGTAACGGAATAATTCTTCTTTTTCAGTTGATGATTGCCAGATGACTTATTCAAATACTCAATTCTCACTAGATTTGGTTTTGTGCAAACTGTTGAACAAGATGAAGTTTGAATCTTAAAAAGGAAAAGATCCTAAATCTGTAAACAAACTGTTGTGGACCGAATGATTAGAATATATGTTTAATATAGTATATCTTATACATCAGCACATATTTTTTTGGCAGAACGACGAAGACAACGTCAAATTAATTTTTCAGTGATATTTATAGTATTCAATTGTACAGATATGTAGATAGAAGCATAGCATTGAAGAATATACCTAAAAATAGAGAATGATCAATCAGACACATACAATATTCACTGAGGAGTTCCTCTAGAATTCATTTCCATTATTTTTATTATTCGTGAATAATCTACCGCTATATTTCAGTGTTGAAAAATATTACACTTCATGGGATTATACAACATTGCCTATTGATGTAAATTTCTCAGAGAAACACTAAATTTAATTGAATCTACTCAATACCTGAAGTTGACGGTGTGCTAGAAATTCTTTGATTATCAATATCTCTGTATCAGTATTACTAGTGCAGTGTTTTAAGCCTACGAATATAGTAAAATGGACTTCATATCGAATTTGATAACGAATGATCAGTGTGTTCTAAATAAAACAAACTTTTGGGATAATATTTACGTGGATTCGAATCGGGTTGGAAAACGAATATTGAAAACAGTGAACAAAGTTATATCTATCAAGTACCTTCAATTCATAAGTGCTGCATGGAGTTCATAAGGTCTTCATTAACACCCGATTATCCTAAAATGTGATACCGTGGATTATCTTAGTGACTGGATACATCTACAGTAAAATGGATTAACAGGGTCTCTCAGTCAAAAATCAAAACTCTGCTCTACTATGTCAAACTTTCTCTTCTTATGGAAAGTTTCTTCAGGGACTATAATTTATCAAGTTGTCGACATTTTTGCCTCTGAAAATTCAGAATAAATGAGTAAAAACAATTGATGAAAAAAAGTTACATGTAGATTATTTTTGTTGTTTGACAAATGTCATACCTTCATATAAATGTAATTTTTCTATGGGCATGATAATTTGACAATCGTCAACTTTAACGATTTTCATTATTATTATCTTTTTGGTGTAGTTCCAGTAAGTTACTATATATGTTGTTGAGATTATCAATGTCAGTTTTCTTATTCATAGATACAATCAGAAGATTCAATAATTTCGACCATTACAATGTATCACTCTGTTTGAAAAAAATATAGAAAAATTACCCCTCAAACAAAAAAATAAGTCTTCTCAGAGACATATTGATCGATCATTCTTAAGCCAAAAAAACTCTCAATAAAATAATTTTCAATACTGTAATTTATGCAATGATAATTCACCTATCAATTTTTCTTTCGAAAATCTACACCTAACCTTGGAAATTCATCGTCAAATATCATACATCTTTTTCATAATGAACGAAATATAAAAATATGATAAAAAACTATTAAAACTATAAAGAATTTGAATAATAAATGGGAATATAAAACGGATTAAAAAAAAATCAAATGTGATAACATTCCTTGTACCAATTGTAACTTGGATTATATTGGAACAACATTATGGTAGAATACCATCACATAAAACTTAATAAAAAAGCATGTGCATTAGCACAGCACCCTATGGGAACATGACCTAAGCCAAACTAAAAAAATATTTCAAAACGCCTTTTTCCTGAAATGGTCGAAATCAAGTCTTCTGATTGTACGAATGGAAAAAACTGATATTGATAATCTCAACAACCTTTGTAGTAACTTACCAAAAATAATATGATGATAATAATGAAAATTTCATTAATCAATAACTCTCTCTTTAAAGTTAACAATTATCAAATTATCATGCTAATTGAAAAATGGCATTTATGTGAAGGTATGACGTTTGTCGAAAGAAGTAAAGAATCCTTTACTTCTTTCCATTAATTTTCATGTTGACTTCATTGTTTTTTAATTATTTTCACTGTAGATATAATTTTATATAGTATTCGAAGACAAAAAATCCACACAATTATAGACCCTGAAGAAGCTTCTCATTAGAAGCGAAAGCTTGGCAAAATAGAGCAGAGTTTTGGAAATCAGTGAAAAATTCAAAATTATAATTATTCTATTTGAACCACATTTTGTATTCAAGTCGGTCCTAGTTCGTTTTTTCTGAATCTTGTTTATTATTTGCAATAATCACATATGAATGTTTTGATGTATGAAAACATGAAGATTTCTTTCAAGTGAACTCCATATTTAAAATCATAATCTGATATTTTGCCGTGAAACTTTTCGCTGTCGTATAAATTATTTCATTTAGAACCTTATTCATTTCTTAATAGTGTTGAAGAAAACAAAAATTGTTGATTTTTCATTAAAACTATGAAAATGTCAATAATTTCGTTTGGAACATTTGTCAGTGTGAAATTTGCTATAGCGTTCAAAGGAAATATCGATATGAAAATGTTCACCCACCTTGTATGTCGTAATGTAGTCTTCAGAGGTTATTTCCAGTTTATTAGTGCCACGCATATTTTTTAAAAATTGTAACACATCTTTCAAACTTTCCTTAAAAAAATCCATTATGGAAAAAACTCAAAACTGAATATATAATTGATTGATCAAAAACTGAAAATGTCAGATTTGACATGATTGATAAATATCTTTGAATTCTGTCTGAACGTAGTTATGGACGA
Organism: Leptinotarsa texana; assembly: GCA_015342105.1. Lineage (NCBI taxonomy): Eukaryota > Metazoa > Arthropoda > Insecta > Coleoptera > Chrysomelidae > Leptinotarsa > Leptinotarsa texana. The sequence goes on along the minus strand of WOGN01000015.1, from coordinate 37,810 downwards.
AGAATAAAAGAAAATAGGGAGCTCAAAAGAAAATAACAGAAGTTCATTCAAAGCTGTGGGTGCAAATCAGTTTGGATGTAAAGATAAATTTTATACCGGAGGCCAAGAATCAAATTCTCCAATTTTTACATCATTTATGTTCATCCATTACCACAATGAGCAATTGTTCTAACCCACCTGTATAGTACTATGATGATCAAAAGTGAAATCAGATGCTATCAGAAGCTTATGAATATGCTGGTGAAGTCTAGGAACTGGTGATGGCTCGATGCTGTTCTTATTATGTGTTCCTGGAACAAAAATGTTTATTTCTATTCACAGGGTGCTCCAGAAGTATCTTTAGAAAAAAATGTAGATATCAAATATCCGATATTATACTGGATTCCTCAACCCAACACAAATTTTCAAGATAATCTATATAACTAAATTCACTCTGTTTATGAGCGATGTAATTTTACAAATAGTTAAACAAACACTATGGACGTCAAAAAATGCGAAGTGATTCAAAAACCGAAATTTTAACTATATGAGTTTTTCAGTGAATTGTCGAAGACTTTATTAATTTTTTGAATTGTATTGGTTTGATAATTATTAATTTCTATTATATATAAGGTCCGTATATGAATTCCACTAAAAATATTCAGAAGAATTTTATAAAAAATATCTGTTTTTGAAATGATAAGTTGATCTACCAAGAGATGGGCATTGTCTTAACTACGCCAAATTATTCTGCAATCGCATCTAAAGCAAGAACTCCTCAGTTCTCTTCATTTTGTAAACAAACCTAGGAGGCACCCAGGAAGCAAGTTATTGCCTTCTCAAGAGCAGGATATTTTATGAATCTGCCTAGCAGGATATTTTATGAATCAGCCTTGCACCAAATTTATGAGCTGCAGAAGCAGAATCTGTATTAAGGGAAAAAATAAACCCCTGTTGAGCAGGTTAGCAAACGCTCACGTTTAAACGATAAATCAGTCAAGCGGGAGGCGAAAATAAATTATTGCTACCGTAGGAGATTTTTTAGAAGATGGTCTACATATGATTCCAGTGCTGCATAATCCATAATCCATGGATATAATAGGTTATCTTGAGGATCAAAAGAGTATTTCCTGGCAGATTGGTGCAGTTAGTACCATGGAACGGTGACCTCTCAGAAATGCGTCACAAGAGAATTCATAAGTAGTCGCACACTTTTGGCCAAGCATGTTCTCACTAGACTGGGGATTGATGTAATATGCATTAACTTCAACAAAATATGTGCTGTCTGTGAGTTTTTTTCAGTAGTTCAACTGAATTGGAAAACATAATTGATTTTCTATCCACACTTGATTCATTCAGTGAATCGTTTCAATGAAAAATAAATAATAGTCATATGGCTTGATGTAATTCATTAATTCCAATAAGTCTGAAATCAAATATATTTACAAAAAAATTATTTTTTTTGCAAAAAAGTGTGAAATGCTTTGAATTTTATTTTAATTATGACTCCAATCTGGCAAACAGTTCCTAATCAAATATTTATAACAATGAATATTCAGAACCTCATGATTTTTCACAACAAAATTATTTTTTTGTAAATAGAATAACTCTGATTTTGGACTTATTGGAAGTCATAAGTTACATCGAGCAATATGACTTAATTATCGATGTCGACCACAATATTAAATTATTTTAAAATTATTTTTTATTCTTTAATTTGTGCTGTTATTTGAGCGTGCTTTTTAGTTTTTTAAAACTATTAATTTTATCTTGGACTCGCATGTTACGCAGGTCGCTTTAGCTGCACCCGTGACAAGGTTGGGAGTAGTCTTTGCAATCACAAGGTCTTCCGACGATGACGCAAATCCGCAGTTGGCCCCTGATAATGAATCCGCTTGATTGTTTTGACACTTTTTAACAACCAAGTGTTGCCTATTCTTTATACTTGGCTACACCGTTCTGTCGAAGGCTAAGAAGCAGAAAAACATGTCTACGGTTTGCTCACTTTTCAATGAGAGATTGTCCAATAGCTCCTTGTCATTGAATATTATCATATTAGTCAATCACTCAATATCCATCAGTCTCTTGCCTTGGGAATGTTCAATTACTGTTGGGCAATTATCGTAATCATTTTCATTATTTAAAAATAGTTTGATCTTTCTCTTGAAGATGACCACTCGGTGATAGAAACACGTGTCGAGGTGTTGAAATAACGGTTTAGTGTTGGGAAAAAACTACAGTAATATTCAAGTAAAATAGTTTACTTCGTATTTTTGAATAACTTCATTTTATGAAAACTTGAACTTTTCACAATCAACAGAAAGCAGAATGAGCAAATATCGTTAATTTCATATACACAATTTTTCAAACTTTCCCACAAATTTTCCATCAATTTCCACTCTCAACAAAATTGAACACCAGATTTTCCCCCAATGGCATAATTTTCTATTTTCACGATTTTACAAAAATATTACAGTTGTCTTTCTCTACCACCTGAAATAACTGTTCTAAAAGCCAAATCAAAAATAATAACCATACCCATGAACATCAGTGCCGTGGCACAAGAATATTCCCATGGGTTTTCCCTGTCCGCGCGACGGAGAGAGAAATACGTCGCACCATCGCTCTGTCCGCAAGTACCAGACGTCGCGACGCTCGCGGTTCGACTGGCACTTTCTCAACTAGGCCATCAGGAGTGGCGGCGCTCCGCGCCTTCTGGCTTGCGTGACACCCGAATTGACTCTTATTCCCAATTGATGACCGGCGAGGTGATGTGGAAGTCTCAGGGTTGGAAAATATGTATTAGGCGATTTGTTTATTGTTTTATTGTCTTTGTCTACATCAGCGGAGGTTTCTCCATTAAGATAATTGAATTGAACTAATTTAATACAATATTTGGTGAATACTGAAGATTTAGAGGTTTAGACGTCCAAATTTACCGCACCAGTCTGTTCGCACCAGTTCTTTGGCATTCATCTTTTCTCTAAGAAAGAGTAAGTGAAGATTCAGTACGGTTTCATCCGAGCAAGCCGAGAAGACTGAATAAAGCGCAACATTTCTATATTTCACTCCACCATCATATCTTCCCCGGAGTTGAATGCCCTGTGATCGAATCTTCCTTAGACGGTCGATGTGTGGAGGAACTAGTATCTGATTCGTCCACTTCTGCTCACTTCCGAGCGGTTCTGAAGCTATTACTGGCACTTCAGCAAGATTTATATGTAACCTCGTATAGTAGGCAGTCAGCCTCTAGTACTCTAGTACTTATACTTTTCATATGTTATGTCTGTTATACCTGCCTTCACTATATGTAGTGTTTGCATTGTGGTTTCCTGTGCCTAAATCGGACGAGGTATGTGTGTGTTTGAGACGCGAACTATATTTATGTTGAGGTACCGGATTTTATGGGTGTGTTTGTGTTTAGTGGTCAAGTTTTACTTATCGGAGCCGCTGGATGGTAACTTTTGGAGTGATCTTTGATTTTGTGTACCCCACTGGATGGGGTATTCTGGTGTTACATTTATGATTTCTGAGCCGGGGAAGGCACCCGAGAAAGCTTTCGTCTTCCCTCCTGTGTAAAAGAATTTCGGGTATTTATCTTCGCTTTATAGGTTTTATCAACCTCCTTCCATTGCCTTTGTCATGAGTCTCTTATTTCAACACAGGGTCTCATTTTATCAAGTTAGAGACTTTTTACCTATTTCTGTTTCTCACTTTTATAGTAATTCTGAAAATTTTGATCATGCAATAGGGTCAGTTGAGAATTTGAGTTGAAATAGCTTTTTCTATCAATTAACTATCATCTCCCTAACAATAGTAACCCCCTGGAGTTCTTTCAGGAGACATATGAGACATATCTTTCATTATGCGAGTCCTGACTGTTCTTGAAAGTTGCATAGTTTCAGTTTTATTTTGTCAATTTGTTAAGTCGTGTTATATTTTGAATAAAGAAAGTTTTACTAAACCGTATTTCTACCACCTTAACGAATCCAGAATCGTAGCATTCAGATGCGATGGTGGAAAAAATGGTAGTGGAAAAAGAATTAGCTTTTGAAAAAGAATTCTGAAACAAAAATCTAAATATGAACATGAAAACCTAAACATAAACAAATTAATGGGGACTAAACACATGGTATGGGAGTGCAAAGGGTGTATTCCACATGGATTTGTTTCAAATAGTTCAACTATCTCAAACCTGATTGTCAATGAAAATTCCATGATGCCTGCATTGGAAAGCTAACGATACGTTGACCTTGTCTATGTCTGAAGCTCTCTATAGAATCAGCCATGATTTGCTCATTGCTGAAATGTATTGTTTACATTTTCATGAAATAATGGAAAATTGTTGGATAATTCCCTATCAGGTAGATGTCATATGGGGATAATCAGCAAGTGTACATTCTCTTTCATTCACTTAAGAGCAGGTATATGGAGATGATTTGGAGATATTTGAATCAATTGCCTGCATAAATGACATTTTGATTCAGAAGATTCAACAGAATCATATGAAGTGTATGATCAGTTGAATGGACCTTAATACCGCTAAATGTCACTGCATATCGTATTTCAGAACAATGCTTACAGTTCATACTGACTATTGCATTGATAATGTTTACTTGAAAAGAACATCAGATATAAAAGGCCTAGAAATTATATTTCATTAAAAAGTCTACTTCAAATCACAAACTGGGTTTGTACATTATGATGAAATCGAATCCTTAGTTGATTCCAATGTTAACAGACATACTAGATTCAGCAATGACATTTTCAAAATACCTTTTCATTCAGCTAATTAAGGTTTTTTCTCTACAATTACTCGAATGTTAAGAAAAGGGAATGTGTTCCACCAAGTATATATTTTTACCAATTTTCCAAAAGCTATATAGACCAAAATAAGTAACATGTTTGATAGCAATTAAATTGGTTTATTTGAAGGTGATTGACAATGTTTCATGATGAATTTCATTAGTTTGGATTTCCATTGTCTAATATTATATAAAATGATTTGAAACCCAAATGGTCATCTAGCGCTAAACCGGTGAAGCGAAAAGAGGATAAGAGAAAGACCTCGAATGACCCATATACAGCCATCTCTCGGATGAATTAGTCCAGTCATCACCCGAAAACGATTGTGGAAACTAACAATCGAAACATCGTGAAGTAACTTGACTTGAAACCTCTTAATTTTTTATTTTTTGTTTAATTGTTCTATTATTTACTTGTTTTTTATTTCACTGTTACTTCATTTCAGGTATTTTCGCTTAATATAATTGTCATTTTCAGCTATTGTTTTTGATTTTTCATTTGTATTGATTTCTTTAGGGATTTCAAGTTATTTTATATATTATTAGACAATGGAAGTCGAAACTAGTGAAATTGAATTAAATTTGTATTTTTTATGTATATTTGTATCGTGTAGTATTCATATTAATTTTGATATTTGTGTTTCTTTTGAATTTCTATGTTTCAATCATTATTGGGACAAAGCGTTCAATCTACTATTTAAAAATGGATGTTTGTTGGTTGATAGGTTGGATGGTTGATAAGTGACAAACTTTTACATCGCTCAACCGATCGTGATCAAACTTGACATGTTTGAGTAATATTTCTCAGAGAAGGTTTTTACGCTATTAGTTTTTCTGTAACTCGCCACTAGATGGCGATGTAGAATAATTTTTTGAAAGCACTGCTCTATAACGCTGCGCACGCCTAAGTTCGTTGATTCTGATTCTGTCAAAACATTAGAACAGCAAGGATACAGCAACATATTACTAGTCTAATATATAAAAATGGATGTTTTTTGGTTGGTTGGTGAATGATAAACTTCTACATCGCTCAACCGATCGTGATGAAACTTGACATGTATAAGTAATTTTTCATAGAGGTTTTTAGGCTATCAATTTTTCTGTAACTCGCCACTGGATGACGCTATAGAACAATTTTTTGAAAGCACTGTGCTATAACGCTGCGCACGTCTAAGTTCTTTGATTCTGATTCTGTCAAAACATTGGAACAACAGCCATACAGCTACATAGTACTAGTCATCAGAGATAAAATGTTAAACTTTTTTCCCGTCACAGAAATTTTTTTTCCACAAGTAAATGACTTAGTTGATAGTTATCATGCAATAAAATACTTTCTTCGAAGCGAAGAAGTAATTGTAAGCAGAATAATAGAAATGAAGGCAAGAGACAGAATCTATATTTTAGTTTTGGAATATACCACCAACGATAACTGTAAAACAAATAAGATAATTTTTTCAGTTGTGTAACGAACCCATACTTTGATAGACACGTCTACGGCAGTTTCAGTTTTATTTTATTAATTATTCATTCATTATATTTTTACCCCCCTCTTTCATTCTTAAAGTCGAAAACTTCACCAAAATGGAAAAGACATATATAGCAGTTTGTAGTAATAAACAAATTTGAAAAGTTTCCAATATAATTCATAATCAGACAACTTATTACTTTATGTAAACATCACAATTTGCAAATAAATTCAATTTCACTTACATCCAGAAGCAACATTAGGAACAGCATCGTCTATATACATCTGCACTACATTAATTACAATTATTGATAATTGCAGCAATGAAATGTTTATTGTTTCGTTGTGCTAAGTTATGTGTTCATTGTGAAAAATCGTAGAAAAAAGTACAGTATGAATATCATGTCATTCTAAAACATCACTAACCTGGAATTCTTGTCATTTTTGAAACAGATTAATCCTATCGAAAAAGTACTAGTAGCAACGCGTAGACTATGAGTCGCAAAACGGTGAAATTGACTGAAATGGTTGAGTATCAAAAAAAATTGTTGAGTTGTATTATTTAGAGCGAAAGTACTGAAGTGATGGAGGAGTGAAGTTATCAAAAATGTTTCATATGTTTCATAAGTTTTAAATATGAATCATTGGGCTTTTCTGAAATATTCTCCAATATGCAGAACACCCCAGTAAAAGCGAGAGTATTAAATTTAGGTTTTTGAATGGAATAAAATATATAACGACTATCCCATCTGGCAATCCATCCAACTTCAGCCTTCGGATGCGATAACCAGACTAACCAATCAACGTTTTTTCTCGTTATACATATATATGGAACTAACGACAAAGTAAGCCGAATGGTGGCTCTCGAGCCAGCATATCTTAATGAGGATTATTTCGAATTCGGATGAAAGTAACCAGGTTCAATGTAATACCACAAAAACCCAGACATCAGTTATCTCTAAAAAGATTAATGCCTCCGAACCGGATATAATGACACGAGAGACAATTCCGCTTTCTGCTTCGATATGTTAAAATGTACACCAATATGTCTTGGCACATGTCGCCTTAGCAACTTTCAATGCTTTATAAAGCTCAGATTAGACCTTCTTTGGAGTATTGTTGTCATATATGGAGGGAGCTCCGCCCGTAAGAGAGCCCGTACACGAACCACGATCGACCACACAATTGCAGTCGCGTTCCAGCGAACTCAAGCCGCCCATATGAAATACTGTACTTCACGTACAAGGGCGTTCGCAAAAGTCAAAACGGGCGTCTGCAGTCAACTTGCTGCTGATCTCCGCCGAGATGTCATCGCGGCATCCGCCGTGCACTAACCACAAACTTGCAGTCGTACCCAACCGCGTACACCGTCGTATATTCTTTCTCATATTGGTTTTACAGCGTTCAATTTTTGATTTCAAAATTCTAATTAATTCATCAAAAAAACTAATGGACATTCTGAAGTAATTAAAAAAAATGTTTTTCGTCTTGCCATAGTTTACCGGTTGTTTCTTGTACGTTATTTCATTGTAATTTCAGTTTTTTCCTTGATAAAATTATTTTTTCAGCTAATCTTTTTGATTTTTTTATAGATTCTTTCAGGGATTTCAAATCAATTTATATCACAATTCTGTACAGTTCGACCATGCGCAGTTATTAGAATGTGTTTTGGTTCAGTTAAAATAGTTCTAGGATCGTTCACAAAGTGTTTTGGTTTTCCTCGAACCAATTCGGAACTATTCCAGAACGGTAATTATTAGTTCGTACATTTGACTAGGGACCGTTTAGAACTTCGAATTTGCTCTTGCGCACTAAAAAAAAATTTCATTTGCGTTGTGGATTTTGGTAGTAACGTTTTTCTTGATTTCATTTTTATCTGTATTTTAGTTGGTGTTTCATTTGGCATTTTATCTACAATACTGTCTCCGGTAAAACAAAGGAATTCGGAGAGTTCAATCAGATAGACGTGAAATATATGTAGCAATAATAATAATTATTATTATTATCACATCTTTTAAAATTCCAAAAATGTATTCTTGGCATGTTTTTGTCAAAATCATTAGTATAAGATTACTAATAGAGGACAATATATTTTCAATTTTATTTTGGTTAACCGGAGATAACGTCTTAGTTAATTCCTGTTACTCTCATTTTTTCAAAAACATCATTACACTTTAATTATATATTTGCTTAACTTTTTTACTCTTGTCTTTAAAGTTAACTCAAAAGTCCAATGATCGTTATACCAGAGTAGAGGTACCTAACCTCCAATCTTTGTTTATACACTTGTCAGAATAATTTTTTTGTTTTGGTATTTTACTTGTTGGGACCGTTACAGAACTGTTCTGTGACTATAATGTTCTGCGCATTGATTCGGCGTCGATACGGGACGGTTCAATAACAGTTCAAAATGCAGAACCAAAACAAACCTAATGGAAGTGCGAACTGATGATATGCACCATGAAACATCGTCAACCATCTTCAAACAAAATATAAAAATTTCCTTCTTGTTGTCGCGCAACCAGAAGTGGATGTACCCAAACGATCGTACCTTCCTCCTCAAAACGAGAAATAGTAGTGTTTCTTCTTCGAAATCCATATTGAAACTGGTACTAAACTCTGACACCACAAAATATAGATGTCAGTTGCCTCAACTGCAAGTACATTTAAATGACTGCAAGTCGACCACAAAAATTTGTGTTGGGTCAACCCCGAAGTGCAGTCAACGTGGTTGCCTCAACTGCAAATATGTGGTGCGTGTACTGTTCTGTTTTAAAAATCTGTTTTTCCATTAATCAGCTTTTGGGTTTCATCCAGAAAAGAGCCATCCGCCTGATTGGAGACGCAAACATCACTTGCAACCTTGACAGTCCGAAATATCGAAGGAAGGTTGGAGATTTATCTCTCTTCTATAGATACTTTCACATAAAATGTTCAAGTAACTTGGCACATTTGATTACACCAAGAGCGGTACATATAAAAAATACGCGACAGAGTGTGGCTGCTTATCGGTTCGATCTTCACTGTTCAAAAACTCTTTCATTTGAAGAACTGCGTTTATATGAAATAAACTTCCTGAGAACATTTTTCCAAATGGATTTAATTTCCAGCAATTCAAATCCTATGTGAATCGCTACTTTCACACAGACACCGGTCTTAGAGCGCCTTAAAGATTTTTCTGAAAAGTTAATAACATATTTTTCACGAATATAAATTGTGCTACGTATTTGAAATCGACACAATTTGAAATCTGTTTCACTTGTTCGTAGCTTTAAACTCCTATATGGATTAAAAATGGAAAGTTTCGATGATGCATAATGTTATTTACCTCTGTGAATTCCTCAATATGATAAAGAGGTCAAACTACTATCATAATGGGAATGGGAAAATTCATTATACTTTTATATATCGGAACTTTGACCCTGAACTCAACGTAAAAGTCAAGTTGAAAAAAAACATGTTTATTTAACCACCTGAATATGAAGCTCTTGAATTAAATAATTATGATTCTTATATACTCTTAATTTGTAGAAAAATTGGTCTATTTCAGGATTAATGCTTGTTGCCACGTAGAAAAGCAGAAATTGACCTGAGTAGAACAAAAATTAAATAATTATAATTCATTATTGTGGCACTACTTTAGTATGTCTGTATGACTATCTGACACCCACATTCAATCTAATGCTGGTGGAAAAACAGAAATGAAATAAAATGAACTGAATTAAAACATATTCTATGTCTGAAAGCCTCATCTTATGAGGGCAGAACCAATGTTCTTTAATAACGATTTCGTTGAAATATCAGCTGACATTTTTTCTGTAGGTATCTAATTGAATGTGTTTTAAACGATTGTAGATAATTGGGTTGAAAATCAACTTGTTGGCTCTCTGATTCTTATTGTCTATCAAAATGTTGCAACTTTTTTTTTCAATTCCTTTAACAACCCGTTGAATTATATCGTTCCTTTGCCCTCTCGCACAATGCCAAATACTCAGATGTTATGTGCGATGCTTTTTGCTTTATAGATCTCTAACTGCGTTTCGAAAGACAATCTTCAGCATCCACAAATCCTTCAATTGATTTTTCAGTCTTTTGAGAACGGTTTTTGTAAAACCCTTTAAAGTGACAATTATACAATGAACTGTATTCTGTTTCTGTTTAACTGTAATAATAAGTTATGAACCGTAATTCATAGTTTTTTTCGGGTTTAGATGAAACTCTACATAAATACAACTTATACATCAGAATAACATATAGGATAAAATTCACAAAGGTTTTGTATAATTTTGGTCATAATATAACGATAAGTATTGAGTGAGTCGGAAAAATTCTTGCTCCCTGAGAGCAATCTTGGTGTGCGCTGCCTATACCGTTAGAGTTGCATGCAGATAATGTACCGTAAGATTGTTTATCTTAAATAGTTCTACATAAAAGTCCGCGATAGCACACATCCACCTCTTACTTAGTTTGTCAAGAGATGCTGTGATGTATTATGACTGTGTTCTGAAGCAGTCTTATAATTTATGGTTTTGCGTAACAAATAAAATACATTTGAGAATGAAGATGGAGAGAGATGTCAGTATTTTTTTGTCTATAAAAACGGGCCGGCAGCTATCCCGGAAATCCATATTAAAGATTAGTATTATGATACGTTTCTGTGCTCTGTGCCAGTTTCATTCAAACAGGATTAAATCTGTTTTATGGCATAATATGCTCTATTCAACTTATTACATATATAGTCCACCTGCCTATCCCAATTTAAATTGGCGTCTAAGTAGGTCCCTAAAAAATTTATTTCTTCAGAAGTTTTAATATCATGACTTGAGCGTCAACCAATCAGAATGTTTCTTCTGAAGTGGAAGTTAACACTGATCGATTTAGAAGTATTTAGAATAAGTTCATTTCTTTGACACCAGGTACTGAACTGATCAATAATGTGTTCAGATTGTTGATGATGATGTTGAGGAAGATCATTGACATAGGGAAGAAACAGTAGAGATCCTAGAACAGAGCCCTGTGCCACTCCGAGTTTTACCGTCTTTGACTCAGATGTCGCTCCATTGCAGATTACAACCATTTCTCTGTTTGTCATATGGAATGGATCCAATTTATTATATTTCGTGGAAACCCGAGCATTGGGAGTTTTTTTATGAGAAATTCCGCTCACACTGCATCAAACGCTTTTGATAAGTCGAAAAATAATGAGATTACATAATTTTTTTTATCCATCTCTGTGTGAATATAATTCAGAAGGTGACAGGAAGCTGTCTCTATAGATTTATTTTTCCTGAAACCATGCTGAGACATACACAGCAGCCTATTTGATTCCAAATGATCCATAACCTTAAGTGCTTTTGATATCGAGCAAAGCAAAGATATTTGCCTATAGTTGTCCCTTTCTGTGGGATTTCCTTTTTTATACACAGGTATAACCAGTGTTTTCTTCAGAACTTCTGAAAAGTATCCTTGAATAAGAGATTGATTCATTGAGTATGTTAAAGGTACGATAATAGAAGGTATTATTTTCTTGATTGCTACAACTGATAGTTCATCAAAGCCTGCCGTTGTTTTGTTATTCATTTCTTCTAGGACATTTGTTATCTCATATTCCGTAACCGGATAGGATTGGAAAGGTTCAATAATGGTTATATTTTCAGGAACAGTACAGTGTAAAGACAAGTTTTGCCCGAAGTGATTAGATACGGAATTTTCAGCTGCATTTGAGAAATATTCAGCAAATAATTCAGTTACTTCCTCTGAGTCAATTGTAAACCCCTCATCATGTTTTAGAGTTATTATTTTTTCAAGTTGTTTGTACTTCTTCCTAATCCTTTACAATATTCCAAGTCTCTCTAGTTTTGTTTTCTGACTGGTTTATTCTAGACTCAAAATAGTTTTTTTGACAACTTTACATTATGTTTGTGCTCTCGCAATCTTGATTTATAGTGTTCAATCAAGTGAGGTTCAGATTTTTGGGAATTTGAGAGAAGCCAGAACACTTTCTTTAATTTTTTGCTTTTATCAATGATTCCATGAGTTATCCAGCTTCTCTGCTAGGGTTTCCTATAGGACCGCTTTTTTGACATGATACAACGAAACACCAAAGCAGTATGTTGTAAAAGTACTGAAAAGCTTCATTTATTTGCAAATAAAAAATTTGAGGCCAATCTTCGCGAGTTAACCGATTTTGTAGTTTGGGCATATTGTCATCACATAAACTATGCCTCTCGTTATGTGATATTATGTTTTTCTTATTGCATACAGTATTTCTTTCTTTATATACCAGGATATGTACCAAATGATCGGCTATATTTGGTTGGATAAAATTACATTCCCATTTTGGTTGAGGTAGGCTGGTCACCATGTAATCAATGCAGGTTGAGCTAGTGTGTGCGTTTTTATTTGTGAAAATTCTAGTGACACCATGAGGGTTATTGCTTATCTGGTATGAATTGAAAATATCAGATAGTAGTTTGGTATTTAGATCCGATTTATGACAGTTTATATTAAAAATCACCACACAGTATTATGAAGTCCGATCGTTTAGATGTAAGGTGCACATTTTAGAACATCTGTCTAAACAATCAAACAGTTATCACAGTAAGATTAACTTGACGCAACGCAGTAAGCCATTAGGCGTCGCGTCTACTGTAAGAATACCGGGGACGATGCGTAAGGGTAGAGGGGTGGTCTGAGCAATGAAGCGCCATCACCGAGAACGTGACCCGAACGCAGGCAGACGCGTGAGGA
>WOGN01000015.1:0-24801 GCA_015342105.1 Leptinotarsa texana | reverse complement strand
ACGCGTGATGACAGACGTCGTTGACGGTTGTGTTAGTTTTGCGAATTTCTTTATAAATAACATAATTGGATTCTCGAAGACATTTATTACTTAGTGCAGTTGAAATATTTTTTAGTTACTGTTATTTTATAAAGTCAAAATATAAATTACTAGCTGTTGCCCGCTCTTATATTAACGTACAGCCGAAGCTACTGAACCTAGAATCTTGAAATATGCAGGTAGGTTCTTTGTATAGCGTAAATAGGCATCAAAAAAGGGAATCAGGAATTTCCACCTCAAGGGTTCAAAGATTGTATTGAAGAATTTCTTGTCTTGTCTTAAGAAAAAATCAAGAAATTCGTCTTGACTCAAGAAATTTCGTGATTACCCGGTCCGTAATTCCCGAACGCAAATTTGATGTGCAGTTGCATGCTTTATTCCATTTAGTTAAGAAAGGTTAATATTACAAAGTGGTAGTCTGAACCGGTTTCGTTATATTTCTGATGCGAGTTTGGGAATATTGGTGATGTACATTATATTAAATTTATCTCTAATTTTTTACCATGAGTGACAATGACTAAGTCATTTGGCCCTGATTCTGGCTCAGAATATTTACCAAAAAGCAATAGTCAAAAACTTAAGCATTACGGTTTAAGAAAATATGAAATAATCAGTGAGATTAGCGCGACTACTAGAGCAAGTGTGAATACTGACAATGACAAAGCTGTCTGTGATAGTGGCAGCAAAAGGAAAAAGCAGCAGCATTTGTCAAATATCTCAGCCATGGAATTTCGAATTATCCTGTATCCAATCTGAATCAGCTAATTTAGAGAACAATCGCACACAAGCGACTTTCGTAAGAGTATATACGATTCCAAATCGCAAATACGATGAATCATCAACTATTAGACGTAATTAATCTACTGTATTACTGGGAATAATGATAAAATACTTTAAATTCCGAGTTCTCTGTTACCAAATTTAAAATTGGAGGCGTTCTTGATAGGCGTTTGATGCAATTAACGGTTGACGTAAAACTAAAAGCAAATTATAAATAAGTTGTTTTTGCAGTCAAGTTCACAAGTTCAAATTCAACAGACAAAAAGATCCTGAGAATTTGAGCGACAGCTCATTGCATTTTTGTTAAAATCAGCATTTATGAAGTTGTGTTAACCTAATATAAATATGTTACTCGGAGAGATCAGATCTTGACCCTCGGTACTCCTGAAGATTCCAACCACTAGTGTGGACTGAATAGCATGAAAAATTCAAACGGACTACTGTCATCCATCTCTATCAACCAACTGCACAATCAAAGAATGGCTATCTTCCAGTTTGTGTCTGAAAGTTGCTTCTTTGCATGATCTACACATCCTTGTATAGAGTTACTCATTTTCAAATTGATTTTTCCTTCCTTTCTTTGGAAGATTCCCAAATTTTTTTGTTATCAAGATGGAGTAGTAGAAAGCCAAAAACTTTCTTTCCCAAAAATTAATCACTCCTAAAAATATAACCTCTTCAATTCAAACTATATTTTAAGTGAGTTAACCCGTTTGGTTTAGGTTATTCATAATAGTCGGAGAGCCAGTGACGCATGTTTCATGAAGTGTTTGATGCACCCTGAAATTTTGTAAGGCTAGTATCTATGGAATAAGAAGTACGAATACCTGTGTTTGCCTAACCCTGCCCGGGACACCAGGTACTGCGCATAACAGAATGGTGTAAAAAACTATAAGCCAAAATAAGTATTCGATTCACAGGCCAACAAACTATAATCGAAAGATTAGTTAATTTTTAATTATAATTTAAGATGACAGACACTTTGGATAGGGTTTACGTATAATTAATTTTCCTCAAAGTTTTTTTAAAACAAAATGAAATGTTTGATTCATTATAAAATTTTAACAGCTACTTAATCAAATATTCAGAAAGTTAAATACAAAAAGCCAGACAGTTTTGTTGGGGTTTAATTCCCGGCAAACATGAAGATACATTTTATTCCAAATAGAAAGAGATAGTTGCGCGTAGTTGGCGGCGTGAGTGAGAACACCGATCATCATAGTAGCTACGCTCCCCTTCTACGCTCTCAATTTTGATTTATTAAAATTTCTATGAAAGTCATAAAAATTGAACTATCTTTTTACATCTTGAATTTCTTTACATTACATCTATTCATAAGTATGAATTTTATTTTAAATATACCGCTGGTAAAGATCACGTGATTAACAACCAACATAATGAATCAAACATTTCATTTTGTAAAAAAAGCTTTGAGGGAAATTAATTATATATAAACCCTTTCCAAAGTGTCTGCCATCTTAAATTATTATTAAAATTCAACTAATCTTTCGATTGAAGTTTTTTGGCCTATAAATCAAACACTTATTTTGGCTTGTATTTTTTACACCTTTCTATTATGCGCAGTACCTGGTGTCCCGGACAGGGTCAGGCAAACACAGGTATTCGTACTTCTTATTCCATAGATACTAGCCATACACAATTTCAGGGTGCATCAAACACTTCATGAAACATGCGTCACTGGCTCCATGGAACAAAACTATCGGTGCAGAGGTCAAAAGGTTACTTAAAATCGGGCCATATTATAGTTCAGACCAGCACTTTAATGCTATTTTTAATGAATTATGCTGTTATATAGGGTTTTTATTGATTTTAAGATAATAACAATTATATACTTGAATATAAAAATATGCGTAGCAACTATGTAACTCAGAAACTTTGTCAATGAGAATTATTGTTTTTTCTGTACAAAAAATGTAGGTGTAGGTGAATATTGAAGAATGGAGGCTACCGATTTCAGCCTGAACTACTGTCAAATAAAATCAATAACTTACCCAGATATGGAAGACTGGACAGTAAACCATTTTTCTTAATATTGAAATGAAGTACATCTTTCATATAAGTAGGCAGCTGATTCACCACTGTGAAATATCCAAAAACTGAGCAGCCATGAGTAATGATTATAGCCCAAACTGGTAAACTAGTCATCAATTTCTTCCATGGTACAGTATCAGGCTTGATGCTCTTTCCCCCTTCTCCTTCCGCAATCTTCGTTTCTATTTCCATTCTTTCCTCCATCGATATCCTCGGGTGTTGCGCGGGAGAATCGGCAATCAGGAGAAACCACAGAATAGACCAAACTATGCCGATGGCCCCGGTAACGTAGAACACACTAGCCCATCCAACCGAGCTGATTAAAAATCCGCATACTGGCAAGGTTAGGGCCGCTCCCAAACTGCTAGCCATCATGTTGGCTATGAACTTTGATCTCTCCATAGGAGGAATCCATTTTGCAGCCATGGGCGGCATCGCGGGCCACGTGGCTCCTAGGAAGAATCCTACCAGAACCCTCAAGAAAATAACAACGTAATAGTGCATGTAGCATGCTGCCGGAGTTAGGACGGTGAGTATGCTGGCCGCCAGCATCCCACCCCCGAAGATCCGTCTCGCTCCGACAATTTCAGCCATCCGGCCTCCAGGTAATTCGGTGAGGACGTAGCCCCAGAAGAAACTTCCTAGGATGTCGTTTTTCTGAGCAGCATCCCATTCGAAGCGGGTGTCTTCTTGAAGGGCAACTTTCGTCAAGTTCGATGAGGCGTTCTTCGGACTTGAATCGATCACCATGTCTACTATGGCTATGGTTAAGTTGACTCGAAGCATATAGTTGAACATGAATCCGAGGATGACCATTATATTTAACACCTGGCGACATGTTAGAAAATCTGGAACAAAAAATTTCAGAATTTATGACATGTATTTCGAAATTTCTTTTTTTTTTAATTGAATGGGGTATATTTTTAGATGAAATTATTTTTGGTATTCGATTCATTATTTCGTACCAATACCTTTTGCAAAAATCGTGGTGACTTAATAAAATTTGAATGCCCAAGAACGTGCATTCTTATTTCTCGAGATTAAAAAAATTAAAAATACCTTTCAATCAACCTTTCACTCGAAACCTATTATGTAAAAAACACAAAAAACAAGCACTACAGGAAAACCCTTAAGGCTCTCTGAAAGCGCTACTTGCGAAAGTATCGATTCACGTTGCATTTGAATAGCTGGAAAAACGTTCTCAGGAATTTCATTTCACATAAATGCAGTTCTTCAACTGAAAGGGTTCTTAAATGATGAAGTTCGAGCTGTATTGCATTAAACCTCGAAACGATGAGTAGCCACAGTCCGTCGCGTATTTCTGATATATACGGCTTTTAGTGGAATCAAATGTCCCAAATCACTTGAACACCTCTCATGAAAGTATATATGAAAGAGAAACAAATATCCAACCTTTCTTTGAGGTTCCAGACAATCAAGGTTGCAAATGATGTTCGCCTCTTCAATCAGGCGGATAGCTCTTTTCTGCGTGGAATCCAGCAGCTTTAAGGTAAGCTTAGGTGCGGAGCTCCATTCGAGAGAGCAATACTCCAAAGATTTTAGGGTGAACTGTTTTCAATATGAACTAGTTCCCAAGTTTTCTCAAAGATTTCATATCTTAATTCTTCTCATTGATACAAATAAAAAAAATTAGCTCGTATCTTTGAAGTAAGTTTCGTGCAATGCCGTTATGTGAAATATTTGAGAATACCAAGACTGCACCCAGGACTGGTTACATAATATCAGTGCTTTGTCGTCTCCAGGGCACCCAGAGCGACTGGCCAGGAGGTAGGTAGGTAGACTGTCTTCCGACAGTCCAAGTCTCTGCATATGATGATTCAAATGACAGTGACCTGTAAGAAGGCCTGGTGGATATCGTAGTTCATC
This sequence comes from Leptinotarsa texana, assembly GCA_015342105.1. Taxonomy (NCBI): domain Eukaryota; kingdom Metazoa; phylum Arthropoda; class Insecta; order Coleoptera; family Chrysomelidae; genus Leptinotarsa; species Leptinotarsa texana. The sequence goes on along the minus strand of WOGN01000015.1, from coordinate 20,043 downwards.
CCTACTGTTGACCAGCAATTGTTTGGTATCAAGCTTCGAAGGGTGAATAAACGCCTTGGAGTGAGCCAATCCTGCAAGTTTCTGCCAGAAGTCCATAAATCTTCTTTCAATCCAGGTGTTCAGTGTTTGTTTGGCAAATCCCAAAGCGATGCCAATGACAGGTTCTGGTACAATGAAGCCGCTTGCAGCACCCTCCTTTGCAAGAGAGTCAGCAGCTTCATTTCCTTCCAGGCCAGTATGGCCAGGAATCCAGACCAGAGACAATCTGTTAAGTCTTCCTATTGAGGAGAGTCGTTTTTGGCAGTTTGCTACCAATTTAGACGTTGCTCAGTAGGAGCCAAGAGCTTCCAAATATTCCAGAATATTTTTATTGACTTGTGAGTGAGGTTGGATTTATCCAATCTCTCCGCACACAATTCAATAGCGTAACTTTCCGCTTGAAATACAGTCGCATAAGTTCCTAGGCAGGTAGATAACTCTGTCCTGGGTCTGCGACTAAAAACACCTGCAACAGAACTGGAAGGTATTTTTGATCAATCTGTGAACCAACAACTATCTGCTCTTAATATTTCCTTCTCCCGGAGAATGGATTTGTTTGGGACCCAAACTCCAAGCTTTACCACAAATCCTTCGATATGTCCATAGAGGTAGTCTGGCTTTGTGTAAAACTTTTTCCAAGTGAGCTTCCAGGTGAGTCTTTTATCAAGGATAATACCACTGGTCAGGACGCAATTCGAGGTGACAAAATTGTTTTTTCAGACAATTCTTTTCTAATGTTGTATCATGAAAGGTTTGATTATTCAAGGAGTAAATCCCGAGTGCACTAAGTTTCATAGGTTAAAATGTCTGGAAATTCATAATTTCTGAAATTTTGTTTAGCAAATGACTGGAGTGTCTGATAATTTAATGAAAACTCGAAACCTCGAAAACTCAAGGATTTTATTTTAAATGATTATACTCGAAAGCATTTCTTCGAAAGCAATATTTGTAAAATTATTAAGCTATTGCTCGTATTTTGATCGATTCAACAGGTCTATTGTTGAAGACTGCATTTACACGCCATTTCAAACAATCAATGTTTAAAGGAATGAAAATTTCCAAGATGAGAAGAAAGTGATTTTTTTTGTGATAATTCAATAAAGAGAAGGAACGCCTGGGATAAAATGAGACATCGCTGCCTGCCTAAATTTATACTAAAAAGACAAATGGTGGATGAAATTAGACAGGATCAAATATTTTTCATTCAGTAGAACCTAAGCAAGAAATGCCTAAATGAAAACTGCCTAACATATGCAAACAAGTTTCGCTTGTTTCGCTACTTAAATTTTCTTTTGTTTCATGACAAATATGACATAATTATGTTCAGCGGTATAGTTTCACTATACACAATTTTCAAAGAAAATTGATATTTAATCGTCTACTTTATATTTCCAGCGGCTCATTTTTCTGATGTGTTACATATGCATTTTTTTCTTACCTATAATTTTCTTTTGTCCGGATTTTTCTTTCAAAAAATGTTCAATCCTATCAACTCTGAACTCCGATATTTTGGTCCAAATTCAAAACGGTGAGACATACAAAGTCGGTTGAATTAGGAAGAAGCTGTCCATTTCAGAATTTATTTAAATGGCGTTTTCAAAATCAGATGAATGCCGGAGATATTTGAAATGAACCAAAATTGGAGAATTTTGTTTTGATTTCTTCTCAAGTTGTACAATATGTCGTTCACAGATTTTCAATCCGACGTTTCAACTCCGAGAAACCCCCACCAATTCTACTTTTTTAAAGGAACAGGAAAAAAGTATTACCCGTAATAAGTTTTCAGGGACAATTTCAATGATGTATCAATGCATAATAGGAATTTTAATAAGCTCTAAAATAATAAGCTCTAAAGTAGGCATCTTTATCCGAAGCTTTATCCTGATTTAAGCGACACCGTATTTCTCACGTTTCTGATTTTCACATTCAGGCTCTCCTTATCTTGAACACCCTGTAGTGTTACCTGATATCCTGAAATGTGTGAGTTTTCAATGAAATATTTCTCTTCATTATGTGTTTGTATTTTTCCTGAACTATGTTACGAGAACATCGGACATTCAAAAACATTTCGGAAAGGCGCCAAATTTATGTTTTTTCTAAGGCACGAAAAGCTCTAGGGCAAGCCTTTAAAGAATTATACAAGGCAAATCAAAATCTACATCAACCATTATAAATACAAGTAATGCCGTCATATATTTTGAGGGTTTACAGTTCGATTTCAGTAAATGGACTAGGTTTGTTTTGGTTCATTTCATAATCTGAGGCATTCAAACCAGTTGCCCAGTTGATAAAAAACTGTTTTGCAATAGTTTCCTTGCTATACTTAAAAGTGCGATTGCTTTGAACTGTTCAGAAAATATTATGAAGTGTATCAAAACAAACCTATTTGCTAAATGAAAGTGGACTGTGAACTTTCAATAGCATCTGACGTTACCACTACATATGACGTTATCACGGGTATTAACTATACTTCAATCGATTTGGATTTATCTTAATCAATGAATCCATTAATTTAAAATGATGGATTTGACAATATTACTCTATTTTCGATTTATTAACGACTCGTCTTGAATTTTGAACTCTCATTTCATATGTAAGTAACTATTGAAATGTAGGGTCAGTACTCACAATTGCTCGGAATCGAAATATTACGTCAAACATTTATATAAAGCCATATAAGACCTTCATTATTTACAGTACAGCCGTTTTAGTGACCATTCCTGATATTTTGAATGCAGTAAGGACAAACCTAGAGGGGTGAAACTGGGAACAGTTATATCCAATCATCATTTTACGCGTGTTACCAAATTAAACCATATTCCTCTTTCCACCCGTCATTAGTGGTATTTCGACCCGTTTGAACTGTTCAGATACTACTGTATGAAGTAAAGGAACTCCAAACAGGGTAAGAAAAGTAAGAAACTTCGGTTTATTGAGGGAATCTCTGACTGCGATCTATACTCGAAACAAATAATAAATATTAATATTCACACCGACCCCCTACGAGGTAAATTCGAGGCCCTGAAGGACTATTTTTTTCAAGTTCATTTCGTGATACAAAGACTCTTTCAATCGTTACGTTTACCTGTAGTTAAATGCCTCAAGAAAGACTCAAATAGTCCCCCTATTCGGACTCCTGATTGGGCATGAGTTTTAACCACATGGATGATGGATCTCTGCTATATCCATAATCAATGGGTTGAAAAGGTTCCTCTGTTAGTCAGCTTTCATTTCCTTTCGAACAACAATCGTGTAAAGTCGAAACCTGTGCGAGCGGGTCTCACCTTTTAATGTACGATTCCTAGTACATGTCAGACTATCCGCAATGTACAACAATCATTACAGGTTGGCATGGAACCAACTCACACTAGTGCCAAAGTGCTGGTCGCATCAAAAACCACCCTCAGAGAAGTGCTGGACTGATTTCTCATTAATAGAACCCTGGTATGAGTTCGACAGAAGTACTATTGCATCAACTATCGCATTGACGCGGAAGAGTCGAGATAGTGCTTGGGGTTCTCGAGAAAACGCCTACATATTACCAGTGACTTGAAGAGGAAGGGGCTCGATTGGACAGCCAAGGACCCAAAGTTCCAACGAGGAGACGCTGAATGTATACGGGTTTTTTGGCCGTGTGTGCACGTTTTTATGCCTCACAGATCGTCTACTACTACGGTAGACATTGTCAAAGGCAATGAGGCTACGGTCGAAGGGCTCGAGTTGTTCTCAACGCAGAAACTATAATGTTGGAGTTTGTCTCCGGTGTTATATCGTAATTGGCGGGCGTTGATCATTTCTCTTGATTGGATTATATGACCTTGATCGTGTACAATTGAGGACAGGTTTCAAGATTTCATGAATTCTCATTGCATCTTCTATCGTCCCTCTATATATTCTTGGACAGTAATTCAGTCGAGTATTTGTGTATCTTCGAATGAGATAACGTGAGTGCTTTCTTTGAGAGCATTAGGCACTACAGCTGATGTGTTCAGAGAGACGGGTACCAATACTTTTTTCGTGGTTCCAATGAAGACCGACTAGCAGCTACACGGGATCCGGTATAGCCCGGGTGTTGCTTAAGATTATCTCAGAAAATAACCTTCGGCTGTGAAAGTTTACACTCTTTGATCAGACGCTGCATGGTTGTAAGAAAAAAATGGGATTCTGTCTCAAACAAAAAATGAGATGGAAAGGCGACCAAGAAGAGAAAGGACGTAGTATACCACAAACCAGTGATCGACAATGTCAAAAGACCGGTCCCTAATGATCTTCCCAGATGGTTTCTGTACAATCAAGCAGAATAGTTAGAAGACAGCAATAATACGACTGAGGTGAAACTAATAAGGCGATCGAGCGAACGAACGGTAAATGCCGTTTTGCGAACGCAAAAACATTGGAATTTGTTGGAATTAGTTCGCGGAATAGTTCGCGAAATAGTTCGCGGAAGTGGAAAGTTATTACTACAACATCACAAGTATAATGCTGAAAGAACTTTAGCATTATACTTGTGACAACATATTTCTCCCGTCGCTTCGCACCTGTCTATTTGTACGCGATAGACTCAAAAGCTACCTACCTACTAATCGAATTTTCATACGGTTGGAGTGACTCAAGAGGAAGCTTTATGTGTATATTTCATTAATGTGTAAATTGATTGAAATATTGATATATTATCCGTGCGAAGTCAGGGCAGTATAAAAACTGTCGCGAGATTTACCTGTGTAGAAACAAAAATGCTTGATTTTGCTTGATTTTGACATAAATAATTCAAAAAACATTTGTTAACAAGTAAATCTCGTGACAAACTTTTATATCATTTAGTCTACTGCACCAAAAGGAAGAACAGAACATAAAAAAGAAGAAGGACTTTTATATCAAATAAATTGTGTTCACTCAATTTTAATTTCATTTTCTTCTTTTTAAAGCTTGCAAACAAAAACCTGTACTCAAAAATGTTTCTTATCATTGATTCACCCAGAAACGTTAATGTAAAGATTGGATAGAACGAATTGATAGTAATATGTTTTGGTAGAGTGGGCCAAATTGGGTACTTTTAAAGAGAAATTCCTGTTTTGAAACTAGAAAAATGAAAATTGATGGCTATGTCTGAGAGTAAAAGTTTACGACTAACTCAATGGTGAAAACCACATATCGATATATATCAGCGTATCTAATTTACAGCAAATTTTTAGAAAATGTACACTTTCAAAAAGTTGCTGTAACTTTTTCTGCGAAAAATTTCTTGTTTGTATGAAAATATGTCCATAGCATTTTTTACGTAGAATTCAATGGTGTAAAAAACTTATTTTCACAAATGAGATATGAATAGTTATTGATGGTTTTTTTTTAATAAGACACCCTGTATAATCCTGCATATTTCAATAGAGCTTAAAATTACCTTGCCAAAAATGTAACAAACTTGATGGTTTACTAGAGTCATCTTTGAAATACAGAGTTCTTAGGTTTTTTCATGTAAACTTTGAAACACACACTTTGATCAAATATTTGCTGGTACTGTAAAAGTTTGATTTAAGCAAAAAAGACGATCTTCAATTAGTGGTTTTTATTCAATATTCAAACACATTCGCAATGAAGTATGAGAATTATGAAAAATGGGATATGATAGTCTGTTTTTACAAACCGGGGAAAATTTTGTGGCAGCAAGCAATTTGTATCACATCCAGAAGGATGACAACCTTTTAGGGTCCTTTCGCAAAATTGCGACACTACCTAATTGATGGTGATCATTTTGAAAAAAAAGGTCAAAATTTGATATGAATAAAAAAAATAGTCGTTTTAGGAGCTGTTGAAAATAATCCCAAAATGTCAACGCGAAATTTGAAAATAACAACAGGCCTACCAAGAACTAACGTTAGGAGGATTTCGAAAAAAACACAAATTCAAGCCATACAGAATGAGAAGAGTTCATCAACTCAGACCAGGAGATTTTGAACGCCGCATAGCTTTTTGCCAGTGGTTCCTGGAAAGTTGTAAACAAGTGCGTGATTTTTCATTAAACTGTATTTGAACAGAAGGAGCTTATGTGAGCAGTGTCGACATTTTCAACCGCTACAATTTTTATCCTTGGGCACAACAAAATTCCTTTTCTTTCGTGAAGCAGAGAAGTCATGGAAGATTTGGATTTAGTGTGTAGGCAAGTGTTTTCAGCGGTATAATTATCTTCCCGCTCATTCATAATGCACTATAATATTTCAGAGGTATTTAGAAATTTTAAGGTAAAATATTGAACCCCTTGTTGATGAATTGCCACTATTGGAGCTCAGAAAAATATATTTCCAACAAGACGGATCTTCCCTCACATCAGTAGAATTTCACCAATTTTTTGACTGCACCTAAAGCTGAACCTAAAGCCTATGGAATTTTACTTCGTTGGAAGTTAAAGATGATGACTCTAGCAAAACATCAAGTGTGCTACATTTTTGGAAAGGTAATTTGAAGCTCTATTAAAATATGCAGTATAATACAGGATGTCTCATTGAATTCCACGTGAAAAAGTGCTTTGGAAATGTTTTCTTAGAAACGAGAAATTTTTGATAGCAAAAAAGTTGTAGCAACTTTTCGAAAATGTACATTCAAAACAGAAGTTTCCCTTTAAAATTGTCCAATTTGGCCCACTCAGTACCAAAACATATTACTATCCAATTCGTCGCATAAAGAATTAATTGCTTTTGTGTACATATTCTTCTAGAAATTTATGTGTAAATATTGTTCTATGCAAATTACTGCAAAATTTGTATCTCATAACTATTTGTTATCTTTGATACCTATTTCCAAAACAATAACAGTTTGAATCACTTCCTTACATTTACATACTGAGTACAGTAAATATAAGGAAAATTACTAAAAATATGTAATACAAATTACTCACATTATCTGGCTATTAAAACAATTGTAAGAAAATAACAGAAGCTTGAATACAAAAACTCGATCACTCAGAAGAAGAGTAAAAAAACTATTTTCTAAGAAAAAAAAATCGACTTTCGTTTTAAAATGGTGACAGGAGTGTTGTTGTATTTCACTTAAACCGGAATTGTATTATATCATGTCACACAGTTACAATATGATGATTTTATGAAAGTAGATGTTCTATATTAAGATTCTCTAAGTTCAATAAATTGATGGATGTAGCCATTACTATGTGGTAGGAGATCATGATGAAAAGAGAAATGAAAATTTATTTCTATGTTTTTTACCACTTTTATTTGTAACTAACGTTACTATAGTTTCATCATATATGGACATTTTCAAACTTAAATAATTAAAAGTTTATTGTTTAAGTTTGAAAATGTCCATATAGGACGAAACTGCAGTAACGTTAGTTGCAAATAAAAGTGGTAAAAAACATAGAAATTTTCATTTCTCTTTTCATCATGATCTCCTATCACAAAATTGGATAAATGCTCATTACTTGTGAAAGTTACACATCTGATAATATAAATGAAATGGATATTTTTTGTTATAGCCTACAATTGGCGGTAAATGTGATTGATATTTCTTCTGATATTTCGTTTTTGATTCACACCAACTCTATCAGAGAAAAAACCCCGAACCACTATGATACATTACACCCTTAGGTTGTGGCAAAGTGAAGTCTTGTCAATCAGTTTCATCTAATCAGGATTTCAATTCGAAAATTGCATAATCTTAATCGACTCGAATATGCAAATGACAAATCATGTGCCAGAAAGCTTTGAAAGAAATTTTCATGTTCAATATTTGGACTCATTGAGAATGAATAAACAAAGAAAAATGCAAATGTTCATTGTTGTATGTGTTTTCCCATCATCATTTCGGTTTTTCGCGGTAATGGCTGAAACATTATTGAAATTATCATGAACCCTATTCATAATTGGCTTCATGCTCTGTAACTTTTGATAGATTCTGAAATTTTTTTATATTTTATTAATTTTTGACTATTAAATATTTTTTTTCGATAGGTTTATGTTCTTCATCAATTTTAATTTTTATGAACAAATGAAATCTAATCGATAATTCCAAAATTGCTCATTAATAGCACGTTCCTGGCAATCTGCCTTGCTGAATGTTGAACTGCATTCGACCAACATTTCTTTTCAAGTGACCTGGTACAGAAAATGCGTTTCTCACGAGCATTTCATCTCTTTTATTTTTACTAATCCGCTCTGATGTATATCTGACTTCGGCTCCGAGGATTATTTTTAGATACTTGTGCGTCTCTGCCTACGTAAAACCTGTTCGCACATAATACGATACGTAGCAATGTGAAAGAAAAAGTTGAAATGCCGAAGGAAAAAAGTACTCTCTTACCTGACCATTTTCGCTTAGTTCCAGATGCCATTCCACAGGTAGCCGTAAATAACAGACTCTCCTTTGCCAACTTGGCGCCTCCGTTGTTTTTTTCTTTGTATTACTGCAACAAGTATTGGTAGTTAATAACTGGTTTAGAATTCGCAGAAGAAATGTTATATTTCTGCGATCGCGTCTAGAGCTGCAGATACGATTGGAAGGAGTCACTTCGAAGTATGAGCATTTCGTGAAAAGTTGTTAAAACTATTATATTCACCAGTACGTTGTGTATCACAAACCTGCTCATCACAGTAGTATTTTCACTGATATCCTCTACAGGACCAGAACCCTCTCATCTACGATAATTTGAATCATTCGAATAAATATCCCTTCGGATATACATTCGAATATTTCATACATAAATTGCGGAAATCTTCCAAAGAAATGAAGAAAGCAATTAATTTCGAAATAAAATCTTTACAAAGATGTGTAGATCATGCAAAGAAGTATATTTCAGACACTAACTGGGAAAAAAGTCCTCTCGAAACAATTACTTCTACATAAACATTGAATTATACAAAAAACACTTTTTTCTATTCAGTTTAGAAAAGATTCCTATGGCTGGGATCGAATCAAATAAGCAAATGAATGTCATCACGTACTGTCATTAATGACATGAATAAATTTAACTCATTGGTGACATTAAGTGGTAATTTTATGAATAGATTGAGTGCTTCATCTTGTAACGTTATCCAGATTGGTGCTGAAGGGGCAACAAGAAGGGCCTTATTCCGAAACATTGAATGTCCACCAGTGAGGATGGAGTTCCATGTAAGTCATGTGTAAGTGAAAGTTTACCTCGTTCATACAGTGCATTTCTTTATTGCCCTTTTATTTTCAAAGAGTCAACTCAAAAAATGGAAATTTCGGATAATGAAAGTGAAATTGACAGATGAAACTTTCAAGATCGGGACTGGGCGACATTTGGGGAAAAAATTAAATGGAAAGGAGAGTCTTGTGACACATCTTTTTGAAGTTCCCGACAAATGATTCACAACCCTAGAATACAATGTCAATAACTTCAACTACTACCAAATGGCGGGAAATTTCAATAATTGCCTGAATACATTTAGCTACATATTATGAGGAAATGAGCTTGTGATAAGTTCAAAAGATGCTCGAAATGCTTGCCTTGAACTTTTTGACATATGAACAGCCTATCCGATATTTCACGCCGAACATTTTCGAACACAGTAACGTCAATATCTCTTCAAATATTTGTTATTCTCCGCCTTATATCCAATACTGATGCAGGTTCAGTTTCATACACCTTTTGCTTCAAATAACCCTATAAAATAAGTCCAAAGGTGTCTGGAGCAATGTAATGGTGCTCCATCTTGTTGGAATATAATATCCATATCGACTTCATTCGGCTTCGCTTCGACGATTTCAGTGATGAGAGGGTCAACAGTACTTTTCATCATATTCAAATACAGTTCCCCTGTTGAATTTTGATCAATAAATAGAGGTTCCACAATATGCTATCCGAATATTCCTGCCCAAACTTTAATTTTTTCTGAATATTGGGCATGTGTTTCCCGGAAAACGTGATGGTTGGTGTCACTCCAATAACGGCAATTTTGTTTGTGAACATTGCCGTTTAAAAAAATTTACATTCGTCACTAAAACAAATATTGTGGAGATGGGTAGGATGCCTTGCAGTGATTTCCGTCATGATTTCTCTTCATCTCTCAAACATTCGCGACGGAATGAGTAGACTGTTCAGGATTAACTACCGTATCACCAATTATTTGCATTTGCTGTTCTTCCGCAATGGACGGATGACCTGGGGACTTTTTGTTATATACACTACTATAGTTGTGAATTTGGATACAGGTCTCTCAAATATTTTCTACACATAGGACGATTCGGAAAACGTTCATTGAAAATCCTTTCAGTCCCGTGAAAGTTACGCGTCGCACAGTAAATAAAAATCACTTCAATTTTTTTTTTCCAATGGACGAGAATTCACAGTTTTAGAGATTGTTGACGTGGTAGCTTTCTACTAGTAAAACCGAGAATATTCTAACTGAACAATGACGTTCATACTGATATTTTTTGTCGTTTTTATAAACAAAAAATAACTTAACAAACCTTGTCGGGTTGTAGGAATTGCCATATGGCAGATAAAAAGGAATATTTCTAGAAATATCGATGTTAATGTGTTTGTCTTCAGGAAATTATTAAATGTTCTGCCATTTTGTAGTAGGTGAAGATATTGACTTCATATTCTAAGATTATAAAGTATTCGTCAGGAGCTTCAAAATGATGTGTCACAAGACCCCCCTTTCCAAATAATTTTTTTCCCAGATGGCACCCAGTCCCCGTCTTGAAAGTTTCATTTGTCAAAATCACTTCAAAATAAAGTACACTTCATTAATTTCAATATCCCAAAATTCAATTTTTTGACTTGATTCGTTCAAAAAATAAAAGGGAGACATTAAAGAAATGCACTGTATAGTAGTAGTAATCTTGTGAATGATATCTGATTCGATTCCATAACGGAGGTTTGGAATACAAACTGAAAAGAAAAAAGTGTTTTTTGTTTAATTCGAAGTTCATACAAAAGTAATTGTTTCGAAAATAATTTTTCCATGGTGTAATTCAATGTTTCTAGGAAAGTAGTTATTCCACTCTTTGTGAAAAGTTTATTTTGAAATTGAATACTTTCTTCCTTTCTTTGGAAGACTCCCGCATTTTTTGTATAAAGATGGGGGGGGGGTGAAGAGCCAAAATCTTACTTTACCAAAAATGAATCTCTCAAAAAATATATATACCCTTTTCAATTCAAACATTCGAATATATTTCTACTGTACCTTTTCGCTACTTCATTTCAATTTCTTGTAATAAAGCATAATGCCATTCAATCTGAGAAATGGATGTTGTATAAAAGAATCGCATACACTTACAGTGTATTTGGATGATCTGAATGCAATCCAATTTCAATTCAATTACAATAAAATCGAAACTATTTATTGCGTGAGGGTTAGAGCAAAACTCATTTCTAATTCTGAGGGATATTCGGCGGACCGTAGAAAAAATAGAATATCAATAACTCAATAACCTGATGAAGACCGAGAGAGTTTCCACCCCTTTGTTATTTCTCTCGTTAAAAAAAGGAAATTCTCCTTCGAATAATTGTTTTTTTACTACTGTTATTAGGGAATTATGTTAAGAACAAGTTGACGAGGCGTCAGAAAAAAAATAGGTTGGTAATAAATAATTGATTAGTGAGCGAAGTAATCTCAACTTGTTGCATTCTTATAATTTGAATTTTTCTACTTTTCATAGTTTATTTCTGATTTTGGCTTAACGTATCTTTTATTGCAACTTGATTAGAATTGGCGAAATAAGTTTCTCACTTATCCAATAGAACAGGAAGCAAATCTTAATAACATTTCATGAACTTGGAATATCGATACTCTAACGAACTTTGGAAAACCATAGCTCTGATGAAAAAGTGATCAATTTAATCAATGAAATAAAAATTTTGGTTCATTTTCTAGGTCAATTCAGTCTTGAATGAATTTTTTGGAATAAAATTCCCTTGATATTTCACGGAAATCGTTCTCTTATTTTCCCAGTAACTTTTCACTTATTTTCCACACACCCAGTTTTTCCCAATATCGAATATTTATTATTTTCTGCCTTTTTGGACACATTTTTGAATTTTGAATAATTCTATATTTTCATAAAACTTCGCATTACCTTCTCGATTTAATATGCACCTGAGTTCACAAAATAATTTTCAATTTGTTTCCTTTTAATCGCTCAAAAAATACATTCAACACTCTGCATTAGCTCCTGAATAGTCCAACACTGTTCACCATTTTCTGCTAGCTTCAACATGTATCTCCAAATTCATAAATTAATAAACTTTTCATATTCTATGTTATCTTGATTTCCCAAACTTTTTTATTTTCTTCCCGTTAGTTTATATCAACTGGAATAAGGTTTTCATTATTTTTCGATTATCATGATACAAAAGACCCCTCAAGAGCTTAGCGCAAAATGAAACTCAAAAATTAATATTTTTACATTATACAGGACGTTTATTAAACATGCGGCAAAAAATCAAGTACACTCCCTTGGACTATTCTAAGTATATTTTGTTCTTTGATGATTTTTGATGGGTAAAATTGGTCCTTGGACAGAAAGTCCAAGGACAGAAAATTGGTCATTAGGCAGAAAGTCCAAGGACCAATGAAAATATTTTTGAATTTATTTCTGTTGTCATTCTAAAGTCATCTATTTGTTTCTTTCATTTTTCTATCTATTTATTGTTTTTTCAATCCCATTGAGTTCCTGTCCTAAATATTTACATCAATTTCCTGAATTCTAAAAGTCAGCTTTCTTTCTTTAAAGGAGGTATATTCTAGTTACTATACCAGTACTTTATATTGAACTTTTAACCATTTGAACCCATGACCTCTCTAGCTTATTATCATGTCAAAAAGAGCTTTTGGCATCTTATGCCTTTTTAATTACATTAAATGTGTGTCATCACATCGTCAACAGAAAACTATTCAAAAAAGTCATTAAGCAAGTATGCCATCACATGGAAAATAATAATAACTCATACTAAAAAACAATCACTCAGAACAAGTTAAATATTGAGAAGGACAGCAAATCAGGTATCTAGAAGATAACATGTCGATCGTGCCCACAAGTTTATATAGAAAGAACTTCAATGAATTTCAAAATGAGAATTTTAGAACACACCTATGCTTGCCACATTTTAAAGAAACAACCTGCTGAAATATCTAGTATTGTAATATTTTAGGCGTTACTTCTTCCTTCAGTATGTTTTTGTACCAGTTTTCTAACACATCAGCATAGTGCTGTCTGCAAAGACATTAGAAGTTTCTTTAAACAGAAAATTTTCAATTGCTTGAAATTCGTATGTATTCTCTGTATAAGTTCAAATCTGCTTTCTTCAATAATTTTTATAAACAATTTATTCCAGCACTTCTATAATCATTGTGAATTATTTATTTATTTCAACTAGTCTCAAGGAAGTGTTATTTGTTGAAATAAGGTTCATTTGCACTGTCGTTCGACCTTTAAATGTATACCCTAAGAGAAATGGTAGATGTATAATCCATTACTTAGCCCCGGTTTGGAACATGCTGATCTTTTTCAGTTCCGACACGTAAAATATATGCTACGTAGTCAATGTTCCTGACGACAAAGAAACGATTGATGCATTCGACAAGAATTCTGTATGAGTATTTACTTAACTGCAGTCAACTTACGGTGGTTTTCGAAGAACCACTCACTTTGCTTCAACGCGCTGCGGAATACACTCATAAACCTATGACTTGTTGGGGCTCTGTACCTGAAAATACCATAGTGATATAATACCCATTGAAATTGAATAAGCTTTGCTTTTACATATGTCGTACGTCGTTAACAAAGTATTGCAAACTAGTTTAATGATTTGCATTAGTTGGGATTTACAATAATTGCTTGCCAAACATCGAAATCCCTTTGCTTTTTTATTATGATTCAGATATTCTCCGGCTGTCATATTTTTATAATCCATGCTCACTAGATAACATTCAAATCTACGATCAATAAACCTAATCCTGATGCGGGTTTGAAGTTCGGAATAGTTTAAATATAGAACGACAACTCTCACAAGTTTCTCAACTTCTGAGAGTTGTCGTTCGTATGGAGGCGGCAGCTGATTAACGGCAAAACAGATTTTAAACAGATTTTAAACAGATAATCTCCGTTTCAGCCCCATCAAAATTTGTTTATGAGAATCGTTAACCTAATTTTCAATTGAACATAAATAAGGACAATAATTTACAATAAAAAATATTATTCCATCAAGCGCAAAATAAGCTCTACTAACCATTCCTTAGGTTACGCTTATACGGTCATGGAAAATCGAGAACACTCAGTACATCATTATTATATATTTGTTGGAATTCGAATGACCAATGCACAGGTTTGAACCTAAGTGATTTCAAGAGTTTCAAGGTTCAGTAGTATGTATAATCATCAAATGCGCATTCTGTTTTTTGTTTCTTATCACTTAAAAAGAAACAATTTTGAGAAAAGTGAAAGAAATTGTGTCAAATTGTGTCAACATTCATTACTCAACAGTCTACAACGCAAATATACCTAATTAATTTTTTAATGAAGCAAACAGTTGTTTATCAGTATACTCTTCAAGATAAGGAGGGGCAGCATATATAGACAAAATAGCCTATTTTAGATATTCGAATGAGTTTTACAATTTAGGAAATTCCAATAAATTCCGGAGATATACTTAAATAACTGAAATTCATCAATTTATTTTTTTTAACGAATTATAAAAAACACTTTCTCACTGTCACTCTTCATCAGCTTCATCAACTCCACTGATATATCAGCATAGTCGTTTTTTAATAAGCATGGCAATTTTTTCTGATTTAACCGACTTTGTATCTTTGTCGATTTCTGATATTCCCATTATGACCCATCTTATTTTGGTGCTCTGCAAAAATAAATTACATTTAACCTAACTTTTCTTTTACACTCGTGTCATATTCTAACACAGTTTTTTCATAATCTTGTCACAAGAGTAACAGTTAAATTAGTATTTTTTAACTAATATTATTCTCTTTATCAATTTCATTATGAAGATAAAACACGAATCGAATATATCGCATATGATAAAATATGTCCCTCTCTTTTCAGTGGCACAGTATAGTAAAAAAATCGACACACTGAATTTATCGCATGCGACATTACTTGTTTTTTTCAGAATTATAGGTCACAAAAAAATTGTTCTCGGATAATACATTATTAAATATGTTCGTTTACGTGGAGAATGTATGAAACACGATTGAAACTATTTCTCGTTTGATTAGAACAATGGAGAAAGACAGATATAATTCCAATCCCATTGTTGAACGGAGTATGTCCGATTAAAAAAATACGACAATGAAAAAATTAGAGTACATACTTTTTTAGAGATTCATATAGATGAAATTTACTAGACATTCTTCGATAAAATCAACATTGACACATAAATGAATCTCAATCGAATTCTGAAACACTATTCAATGGTAATATGAATGTACAATTAAATTGACCTACGGCTAAGGTCACAATTGTCCGTGAAAATTCATTCTAACACTCACTAGGTCAACAAACACTGAATTTTTTGAAAATGAAATTTGTACATTCTTCAGTTCGTAATGTCATATCTTCGCAACATCATGGATTTATGTCAAACTGATCCACCATAACAAATTTAATTGTATTGACCCAAAATGTTAGTGATGTCTCAAGATGTCTAGTTAATGTGAAATATAATGATTTTGCTAAAACATTTGATCGACTTGATCATATGATCCTTCTAAAAAAACAATTTGGTTTCCATAATTCAACAGTACTTTTTATTAAATTCTACTTACTTCAACGCGAACAGTTTGTATCTTATAACGGCTATGATTCTTTTTATTACAATTATTCATCTGGAGTACCTCAGGGATCGAATCTCGGACCACTTCTGTTCTTATTATTTAATAATGACCTCAGTAATTATGTCGATTGTAATAAGTTATTTTTTGCAGATGATTTTAAAATATATTTAATTATCGAAGACTATAATACATTTCAACGACATAAAATATACAGACTTGGTGTGAGGTTAACAAACTATATCTCAATACATCCAAATGTAAAGTAGTATCTTATAGAAGGAAAATGTCAAGTCATTGAGTACAATTATCGAGTAGATATCATTTCACTATCACGAAGTAACTCAATTGAAAATCTTGGTGTATATTTTGTTCAAAATTTGTCTTTTTACAACCACATTAGATTGAAAGTAAGTGAAGCATTGAGAATTTATGGCTTCATAGTTCGCAATTTTAGATCTTTTTCATACGCATATCTGCTCTATTCACTATTTATGTAGCCTACGTAAGGCTCTGTTCTATGGTCTTCATTCTACAATTGCTATAATACATAATTGAAAAAGTTCAACGTCGTTTCCTAAAGTTTATTTATTTCAAATCTTATGGAATCTATCCTAATAGAGGTATTCAATATGAATCTCTTACCATAAAATTCAATATTGAAAGTCTTCAATTACGCAGAAAACTTGCTGAAATAATTTTTTTCTGTATAAATTACTGCACACAACACAATTATAAATTGTTGTGTGCCTCATTTTAGAAATAGAAGTACAAAAACTTTTTACCTTTTTACAGCCGACTGGCCTGAACAATTTATATCTCAAGTCACGTATCTTTAGGATTTGCAATAATTTCAATTTAATTTCAAATTTGTGTGATATCAATGTTGATTCCTTAGAATATATTGTTGACACTGCATCTCAGTATTTCATGGAGAATTTTTAATTTTCTAGTATAGTTTTTTTAAATTTTATTTCATTATATTATAATTTTCTCAAATTGTAACTTTGTAATCATAACGATCTATATTACTTTTTTTAACATACTTAGTTAACCCTGTAAATGTAAATGGCTACATTATTATTAAAACATTTCTTCACTATTCACACCGATGCGTCAATAAAGGAAACTTCACAATTTTCAACACCTATCGTAATTTTACTTTAACATTCTACATATGTTCGTCGTATCTTTACAAAATGGACACACGTGTAGCATTCATGGAATATTTTTCCCGACATCTCTTTCCCATAAATTCAACAAATGAAAGTTCTGACTCATCCGGAAGATGTTTAAGAAAAACATCCACAAAACGTTCAATGAGAAATATTTAAATATGTACTTAGAAAATAAATATTAAATGTACTTGGATATAGTTAATGAAACTAGATTTGTAATTATAAAATAATGAATCGACTTATTTTGAATACAGTAGAAGTTGTTGAGAAAATAGAAGTTTTATAGACCTCCACTGCAAAATTATATTTTTCAAAAGATGAGAACTTATAATTACGTAGAATATTCGCCAACTGTAATTATCACTGGTCTAATATATATTCCAGAACGATCCAAAAATTTCATCTTTTTCTGGAACAATTCTAGAAGCCTAAAATACTAGAAAGGAGAAAAATTAAATGTTCTAATTGTCTAACAAGTTATTTTAGGATCTTAAAGTATTAACTGTGGGATTCAAAATAGTAATTAACTTCTGTGTTTTCTGTACTCTTAAAATTATGAAATTTGTGGAACACAATAAAAATTAAGAATAAATAAGAAAGAAATCCAACATAACCTTTGCTCCCACACATCATATAAGGACTCTTTCACACTCTTACCTACCACCCATTTACACCGGGAGCCTTTTTAGTTTAGTCCTTATAAATGTCGAGGCTAATATTAATAATATTCGTAGTCTGCCGTAATAAATAGTGTGAAGCATCACTCCTCGTGAAAACGTTTTGATGAGGAGACGTGGTTCCCCGTCACGAGGTGCAGGAGAGGTGAGAGTTCTCGCCACCCGAGACGTGGCGGCTCCTGCTCTTCGTCTGAAAGCTCCATTGGACTAGTTGCATTTTGGCGCCAATAGCCTTTCTCTCTCAAGAGCGAGAGACATAAAGCTCCCCATGTGAAAGGGCGCTCAGAGTTACACTAATCAGAACTGTAGCGATTATATATAAATAACACGCTTGCATCAAGAAGCCAAATGTATATATTTTATTTTCCATATGACGAATCCCATAATATTTTGTGATCTTGAAGGATTTAATAAACATTATTATTATTATTATATTATTGAATATAAATATTTCATCAATTCGAGGAGAAACCAACAAATACGGAATAGAAGAGCATGTTTGGACTCATCAACATAACATCAAGTTGGTTCAAGCTGAAATCATCCACAAAGAGGAACACTGGTTTAGGAGAAAATTCAAAGAAGCCGCGTATATTTTGTCTAACAACGCATTTAGTCAAGCTACCGTAGAGATACGTAACAAATAGAAACCTCTAATCAAGCGAAAAATGACCAATTCTCGCCAAACGGTCATCTCCAGCTAAAAACCAATGAAGCGGAAAAAGTGAAGAGGGGATAGGTAAAAGCACTCAAGCGACTTATAAATAGTCAGATCTCGGAGGAATAAGTCCAGTATTCCGAGAAAGGGACAAACATCCAAGGCCGACGAAGCAAAACCAAAGACCGCCCCCACGATTCGCCGTAAGGCGACTCCGGTAAGCATACTTACCAGATTTTCTTTCAGCAAGTTCACCGTAGAACAACTCGACCGCGATTCTAGTATATTAATAATAATAATGTTTATTAAATCCTTCAAGATCACAAAATGATATAGGATACGTCACATGGAAAATAAAATATATACATTTGGCTACTTGATGCAAGCGTGTTGTATATAAACGCTACAGTTCTGATCCGACATTAAAAATAATAGCCACCGGTTAGTTTTTGGGGAATACTAACAATCAAAAGGGAGTGACATAACTTCATTTCTTGTTAATAATAATTTTTAATTTGTAAATTTACAAAGTTTCGCACAGTTGATACCATAAAATAGAATTTTATAGTCTACTGTAATCGATCGAATGCAAAATAAATACTACAAAGCACTGGCCCCAAATGGGACCTCTGTTGCACATCTAACTCAACACTTCTTTTAGTAGGTTGTAATTGCTTAGATAGTGTAATCGATCGAAGGCAAAATAAATACTACAAAGCAGTGATCCCAAATGGGAGCTCTGTTGCACATCTGATTCAACACTTCTTTTAGTAGGTTGTAATAGGGAATGTTCCTCCTGACAAAAATCAAGTAGTTTTCGTAAAAGAGCTCTAAGACAACGCATTTTAAACTTATCATTACAACCTTTTTCTATAAGAAAATATTTAAATACTTAAAAAAGAGGAATGAAATAATGCATTCAACATTTTAAGGGATTCGTTTCTATTTCACCATTTGGCAACATCGGTTATAGCTAATAAAGGACAATGAATCTGTTACCTATATGAGACAAACAGTGATAACATATTTCAGAGGCGTGCTGTTCTCTTTACTTATGTTCCGAATTCCGAGACATTCTGTGACATATGACATTTTGTGCACCTATGAATATTACTGGAGTTTTTTCCCCAACACCAAATCGTTATTTTCATACCTCGACACGTGTTTCGATCACCAAGTGATCATCTTCATGAGGAAGATAAAACTTCCTCTTGACGATGATCACTTGGTGATCACCTTCACACTTCCCGTATGTCTACTTGTTGAGTTGCATCGTACATGACTATAATTTTCAATTTGAATTTCACTATTTTTAATATCGTCTGTTTGTCTTGTTTCACTGAGTAGTATTAATTTTGGTTTATAGCAACTTACACTTTCTTGGATTTCATCTCTATTTTTAATAATACTTTGAGAGTTTAGGTTAATTATGTCTGAATTCAAAGGTATATTAGGTTTTTCAATTAGTTTATTTGGGATTGTTTATCAACTATAGTTGGTTTATTATTTACGAATTTATTATTATCGCCATTTTCAATTAATTTCTGTAGCTCAGCTTTGATGAATTTAAAGTAATCATGTTGTGCTTTTATCTGGTCATTGCTAATTTTAATACTTGGGACAACAATTTTTGTTTTATTTTTTAATTTATATTTTGCATCATCACCTGATTTTAATGGGCCTATTCTTATTTGGGACATATTTTCCTAATCTGAATAGGATATTAT
>WOGN01000014.1:0-42902 GCA_015342105.1 Leptinotarsa texana | reverse complement strand
GTGTTGGCTGTCGAGAAAGCTGCTGTAGTTCCTTGCTTTGACTTTGAAGCGTCAGTGTAGATGTGAGTGAAGCCATCATATTCACTCAAAGATGAGTGAAAGTAACTGAGCAGCAAACTGGGAAGCGTTTCAGCTTTGTTGAAATTGGAGAGATATGTATTGCAACGGGGTAGAACCAGGAGCCAAGGCGGAGGGTCGGAGTAATTGATGGGGAGAGTTTTATGGAAGGCTATGTTTAATTCTGAAATGTATTGATTGATCCTTTGACAGAAAAGCAACGTTATTATTTTTCTCTTCTCAAAGAGCCGACTAAAATGATTGGGAAACGTATAATTGTATGTCGGGGGATAATTATTGGATGAAACTGAAGATGCGTACGCCAGACTCAGGTATTTTCTTCTCATGTGAACAGTATCTATAATTTTTAGGGCAGCTTTGCTTGCTGACGCGTATACTATGGATCCATAGTCGATGTTGGTCCTCACCAAAGCTCGATATAAGAGTAAAAGGGTTTGGCTATCGGAACCCCAGTTTTGATTACAGACCGTCAGTTTTGGTGCAGTGATGTTGTTCTTTCTGGTAAAAAGGATGCATTTTGTTTTTTTGGGCTCAGTTTGAAACCCGTATTGTTCAACCATGCCTCGATTTCGTAAAGTGCCTCTTGAAGGTTGACCTTTATGGAATTCAAGTTTTTTCCCCTTGAGTACGCCACCAGATCATCTGCTCAAAGGCTGGCTTTTCCGGGATAATTGATGTTCATCATGACTTCATTTATTGCAATGAGGAACAGTGTGGTACTCATAACGGAACCCTGAGGAATTCCATTTTCTTGTAGTTTCTTTTGTGATAATATTCCATTGACCCTGACTTTGAAGTACCGCTTCTGTAAGAAGTTTTGGACGAATTGAAGAAAGTTGCCCCTGATGCCCCAGGTTTCAAGCTTTTTCAGTATATAATATCTCCAAGTCATGTCGAAGGCTTTGTTTATGTCAAAAAAGACTGCTACAGTATTTTGTTTGTTAGCAAATCCTTCATTAATAGACGATTCCTCGAAGCAAATTATTTGACCCAATTTGTCACCGAACATGCAAAACACTTCTAACATTTATGCCTCCCGTCAACAAACTAAACACGCGAAATTTGAACATTCACTTCATTTTTTGAACATATAGGTACGTATGCGTCTATAATAGTGAACTGTAAAATCTTGATATGATGTAATCAAGTACTAAGTATAAGCGTTTTGCTGTCTGCAGACACTTTTTTAATTGATCCATTCACCCGTTTCAGTTCTTCGTTCATAGACTACCATTCCGAAAAAATTAAATAAAACCACTGCCCAGTTCGGAAGATTGAATAGAACTCTTATTAGTTGAAACTACTTTTCAGGGCCTGTCAACGGCTAGAAATGAAATATGATATACACCCTGTGGCGGACACCCTGTGCACCCTGTCAGCTCAGATATATTTATTAATCGGTATAAAGTTATGAGGGTACACATGAGAGAGCGGTAGATTTTACCTGGGAGATATCAGGTTGGATTGTTTTAGATAGAATAACAAAGAATAGATTAATAATTTGACGGCTTGTGTAAAATAAAATATGAGATGGGCAGATATGACGTAAACGAGTCTTCTAATAATTTGACTTTTGTTGAATTGTATATTTATGAGATTTAAATTGCCTCATTATCATTTATGATGTCTTACATCAGCATGTTGATTTTATGGTCGTTGGTAAGTTTGAAGGAATATTAAATAGATAACTAGCAATTCACATTCTGAACAGATTTATTGTTAATTTGCACATACTTGATTTAACATATCAAATTGAAGATGATGGTAATTTAAAAATGATGCTATTGGGAAAAAAGATACTCATTTTTCACACATCAACCGATAATTGCGAAAATTCCTGATAAACATAGATAAATCACATCACGGAGAATAAAATAGTAATGATTTTGATCCCAGCTTTCTGTACCTTGTACTTTTTTTCATATTATGTAGTTGAGGTTTATATTGTCAATTTTTGAGTTTTATCTGCTTCTTTCATTGTATTCATTTTCTATTTAGTTTTCTTAATATTTAATTGGAATAATGCCATTATCATTAACATCACAACTGACATTGCTGTAACGAAACTCTCGAAAAATTAAATTTGAAAAGCGCAAAACAGATATACAACATCGTTACACGCAACAAAATGTAGATATTGTATTCTGAACCGAAAAGTAAGTTTGGCTTTTTCTAGACGAATCGACTTCCACATTTTTTGTTGATATAGGTTGTGACATTCTACTCGGTGTAAATTCTTTGGGTCCTTATCATTTTTTTTCCAATTATAAATACATTCAGAGTAGTTTCCTTGATTGTTTTTCTGTTCTTCTGGGTTTTGTAGTTAATGGTATTGAGAATTAGAATTCAACAATTATAAATGGTGTCAGGAGAAATATAACTACAAGACTCGAAATTCACCTTTTAATGAAAATATGACTACCGCTGTTTAATTATCCGCAACTGAAACAGGAAACATTCTGAAGTATAATTTGTGTGGTTGGTCTCTCAGGTCCAATTTCAAATTAAATAAACCCTTATATTATTCCCTGTCGAAAAGTTGGGTGGTCATCAATTCACGTCTTCTGCAGACACGGTTCGGGATTGTTGGTGATGGATAAGGTTGGAATTATCCCTATTTGCATAACTTCTAGCTGCATGTTGCCACTTCCAACTCAATTTAGGGAAACAATTCGACACAACTAGTAGGTTAGTTTTAGTTGAGCTAAACTGAGAACGCAATTATTTCTAAAATGTAAATTCAAATATGACTGGCTCAAAACACTTTAGGTATAATAATAATAATAATGATAATGATTAGCCTCTTTATTATTTCCATTCATTAAATACTACTTAACAAGTTGACCATTTACGTTTTTTGTATATTGGGGTGTCTACAAAAACTCACTTAACCTTCACAAGGTCTGATGACTGAGGTTGTTATCCGAAAATTGCTATATACGATTCTGAATAATGAATTTCGTTGATCAGTGATTATGACTGAGGTGGTCTTGAACACAACAATATTTCAATGACGAAAGGGGAATAATCATCCGAGAAAATTTTTGAAATGTGAGATATATTCGTATTTTATTCTTCGAAAGATTCTATTATATGTTCTGATAATTTGAAAAGACAATGACCGTTTGAATGTTTCTGTTCTGCAAGATGAAGGTGTCAAACTAGCTTTGTATTAAGTGCGTTGTCAAATTAAATCACCTGATATATTTGCAATTAAGTGCAGGTAACGAGACTTTAATGATGTTGATTCACTCTTATTTTGGCTTCAAATGGTGTCAGCGTTTCTGAATATCTGTCTCGTTATATAGTCTTGAATAGTAGTTTTGTAGAGTATCTCTTCAAATGCGATCTCGTGGATGTCATCATCGAGGGCATGACCAGCTACTGCTGATATGTCAATATGTCCCAGGCGACAACTCATATTGTGTTCAGAGAGCCGAGTATTCACTATTCTTTTCGTGGTTTCAATGTAGACCGATCTACGGTCTAGTATAGGTGTATAGTATAGGCATACTCTGGGAATCTTAGCTGCTGATAGATTCTCTTTGATGGTTTTCATTGGCCTGAACAGTGATCTGACTTCTTGTTTCTCTAGAATTTTCTCAATACAGTCCATAGTATTTTCCATTATGGCAGTAAAACTTTAACATTAATTGACCGATTTGTGGATACCTTGTCTTTTTCTATTTTGGTTTGAATTGCCTGCTTGAATTCGACTTTGCTATATCATATCCTCTGAAGGCATTTTTCATACGATTGACTTTCTCGGGAAGACTCTCAGGTCCACATCACATCAAAGAACGTTATGGTTTCTTGGGTTCCTTTTTTCATCGTGAATTGGTTTTTTAGGTTGATGGAGTTTAGGTAATAGAAAAATTTACTGAGTTGCTCTCTACCATGTTGACATACCAGCAACGTATCATCAACGTAACACAGTCAACATTAAGATTTGAAGGGCGCCAACTCAACGGGCTGTCCATTGCGCTGCCATCCGTTCATTCATGAAAAACACTGTCCCGCTGAAAATACGCGGGCGTACAGGGTGATATCAGCCAGGAATACTTTGCTTTTTTTGGAATCACGTGAAACTCACTAGAATGTCTTCTTAGCCTATACGTCCCTGTATGAAGTAATGGGGTCATTTCCTTGTATTTTCTGGTGTTCATCACTATTCCTTCCGCTATTCAGATTCTTCAACGCCTTTCTTTCTCTCTGTATTGTGTTGGCCTTGGGTGGTTTTGCAAGCAATAAAATTTTCGAGGGACATTCCCTTTATATATTGAGTCCATCAATAATAGTTTTTCAACGGCATAGATACATCTGATGAAAACACTTATTCCATGGCAACACACCATGACTGGTGTGTTTCCACTAGATTAATTTCACGCCAAAAATTCTACTTTTACCTATGAAGACATACCCGAGGATGGTTCTAGAAGTACCAAATGCAGCCGTTTTTGCTTGATTTCTTCAGTCAAACATTGCAGTGAGTTCGCATGATACTCGCCGTTGATAGTTATACCATTTTTTAAACAGTCAGTGAAAATTATCTCACGTGAATCCCAAAAAACCGATGCCATGACCTTGCCTGCAGATGGAACGATCTTCGCCTTCTTTAGAGCCGGTTCTCTCTATTGAGTCCAATGTTTTGCTCGTATTTTCTCTCTCAGGTGTAAAGTGATGGACCTATGTTTCATCCATGGTTATGAAACGTAGCAAGAATTCTGCTTTGTTGATGTGTAACTTCGCTAAATATTCAAATGAAACATCTTCACCATACTGCTTTTAGAGCAAACACGGCTCCCATTTTGCACCCAGTTTTCCCATGTCCAAATTTTCAGATAATATACGATGTACCGCACTTTTTGAAATGCCCACTAAGTCTGCTATCTTGTGTAGTCTCCACTGCTTCTGGAGTCGTCCCCTCATTTGGTCGACCACTGTGATGTTGTTCTTGGCAGCTCGTGCTACCTCGTTTGAAGTCTGCTACCCAATATTTTACTGTTGTAAACGAAGAAGCAGACTCACCCAGAGTAAAATCCAGTTCAGCCTTTGTATTGGTTGGCCTGAGGCCTTTCGAATAAAAATATTGTGCCACATAATGATGACCAATTTCCTCCATTTTCACAAATTCACCGAAAACGTTCGTTATTGATGGCAGCGTCTTCAAGCTTGAAACGTGCCTTATAAATTGTGTATTTTTAATACAGTGATATTTTTCAAACAACTACCGCCATCTGTAGGTCAAGCCGGTTACTTCTAGAACCACCCTCGTATACACTTTTATCGTAAATAATCTGAACACTTTACATTTCGAATCCGGTTGAGTCTTATTCAGTGTATTTATATAATCTGGAGATTTCACTCATATTTCTTTCCTTCCTTTATTTTTGGCAACATCGCACTTGATGAACCCCGTAGTGGACCATTCGATATTTGTATTCAATGACCCGACATCGACGTTTAGCTTCTTGTAAAGAGTGATGTTTGATGGATGATCGTAATGGTTGAAGCAAAGAAGCGAAAAGAGTATGCACGATCACTGATCGTGAAGCGATAGTTATTTTACGAGTTTTCCATGGAAATAAAAGAAGGAAGGAAAAGCTATTATGGGCAGTTTGTCCAAGTAAGAATGTTTTGGTTTAAAAATGTTGTTGAATAAATGGAAACAAAATATTCTAATACGATTTTTTTGGTTTTCATACGAAATGTATTGAACGTTAAGTGTGATTGGTGTCTCTTTGAGGGCGAGTGGAACCTGAAGTACGAAACGTTTCGTCTGTTACTGTGACATACATCATCAGTGGTATATGCGTTGACTTCCAGATATAACCTTCGTTATCATATGTCTTGGAAATTAAATCTACGAATTTTAGTCAAAGACGCCATAGTGAAAAATAATTTTGAAACATTTATCAATATTTTCATTAGCTATACATTACCTGAATCATACAAATTCAGTGAAGTGTGCATAGATCTGAATATATTATACAAAAAATAATACCACAAAGTTTCCGACAAAAGTAATGATGTGTTTTATATTTTTAATTAGCCAAAGGTTGATTATGGCGATAGAAAGACAAAAAGGTCGCCCTTCCAGTGTAAGATATTGAACAAAAAATGAGCCTCAATGTTGAAATTGGTCAAATCGTCTTCATTCAAATTGTCAGTTCATTTCTTCCTCGTGAGAAATATTGTATACATTGAATAATTCGAATACATCTCCCACTAATGGTCGAGTTGTCATTGCGTTAATATGTCTGCAAGAAGGAACACTCAATAAGAAAGTATTAGATCCCCTCGAATTGAATAAATTAACATTTGAATACCTTGTGTAATTCAATAAATTCGTTAAAAGGTTCAGGCTCGTATTTCTTTTCTACTTGTCGACAATAACTTTGTTAATCTTGATGTAAAGTTGCTTGCAGGGGTGCTACCGAAGCCATGGGTGTCTCCCTAAGGGCGCCGGCTCTTCCACCCTTTTTAGTTTTCATATAGTGTAATGTTATTCAGCCAACACGTGCATGGATGGGAAGATAGAATCAGAAGAGTGGCGATTCCGAGGTGAAAATGCCAGTATATAATTGTTTCGTGGTTTGAATGGCATTATTTTAGTTATTTAATGACTTTTATTTTCTGTAGAGTGGAACATTTTGCTAGAAGATGAGGACAATGACGTTGAATTATAAATAGTCAATCAAACTCTTGAACAAGTTTAAGAGGTTCCACTTCCCCGAAATTAATGAAAATTTTGAAATAAATGAAGGGTAACTTATAAAATTTCTCGAGATATATTTAACTTCTCATTAACACTTCATATTTTTAACTTTGCTTATACGCTCCAAATAAGGTAAATTCTCTTTTCTCTCAAAAATTGTTTATTTATTCATCAATTTCTATATTGTACCCTTATAAATAGCCGCCCTCAGATATAATACACTTGTTCCAGTTCCTGGCGAGACGAATATCGACCGAAATGAGAAGGATGAACAGATAAAATATCGAGATTTTCTCTTCGAATTCCGCAGACTCTATCCAGACTACTCTGTCAAGATGGTTGTTCTGATTATTGGAGTCCTTGGTGGAATGATACCCTCTTTACTCTCGAATCTTAAAGTCATACCGGTTTGCCGCACTAAGGTAGACAGATGCAGAAGGCTGTCATTCTTGGCTCACTGTGCTTGCTCAGGGCACATGACTTGGACCAAATTATCACTTATTCCACGGTGTGACGAGTGGTCGTTTGTTGATAATGCTGGCGCGCCCTCCCTAATCTACCGAGGCTTTGGAGGGTAGAGCCTGACCAGCGTACACTACGATATCAATGTTTATTCACTAATAATTAATAAAACAATCAGTAAGTATACAGGATGGTGTAAGTAAATAAACAATGCTCGTCACAAAAGCTCAGGTGTCAGTGAAACTATCGCTTGTGCGTGACTTCCTATTCACAGCAGTTCAAAGCAGTTCTGATATGTACTTTTTGGTATGTCCTTATCTCCTCAATCGTCGCAAAACGCCGTTTTTTTTTGTTTTTTTTCAAATCTTGGGAATTAGAAAAAGCCGCAGGGGGGCAAATCTGGCTTAGCAGGAGTTGCCTGTTTAGCGGGAGTTGATCGTTTCCGTTGGATAACATATATGCAGCTTTTTTGAACTTTCTCTTGAACCAGTGTTCTTCCCTGTGCGACAGAGAATTGTTCGGAAATGCTGACTCCGAACATTTTGAATAATGTACGGAACTCTTTCGAGGATAGACTGTATTATTGTATGAAGCTAGGTGGCGGTTATTTTGAACAATTCATCTGTTGATTTTGTTTCTACTGATATTATTTGTTGTTGATTTCCTCATTAAAATGAAAGACAGCGAATTTTCTGTTTTTTCTTAAATAAAACGTTGAACATTTAATATCTCAATAACGAATGAACCAATTTCTAAAAAAATTACAAAGACAATAGAGGGACAAAATACCTTTCAAATGATGTATCACTCGATCCCCCATGCCAGTGAAAACATAGGGGGGTATTTGCTGACCGCAGGGGGTGAAGTTTAGGGTATGATTTTCATATCAGAATTAGTCCCTATGATAATAAACATTGATGTGTTGTTTGAAATTTTCGATAATACATCCAGTTCTGATTTACAGGGGAATCAAGTTCGTTAGAACTTCCTGTTAATAAATCAGTACAATTTAATTATTTTTTTCCCATTTCATTGTTACTTCATCTTCAAATAGAGTAGCAAATAGAGTGTTGCCCTTTACTGGAAAGACCCCAATTTTCTTCGAACCAGTACCTTGCCCACAATAACAGTGCTGTCGTGCCTATAACAAAGAACACGATCTACAATCTATAATTTACTTGGTAACCCTAAAACTTAAGACTTGTTACAGGAGTAGCTGAGGTTCTCAGTATTTAATTTCTTATAATGTCTTTATTCTGTACAGTTGCAACTAAATATTATCATCATCATCGATGAAAAATACACAAAACTCAATTTTTGTACAAGCACCACTTTCAGAGCAGAGTGTTTCGTGCACTGTTTTGTGGACGAGCAAACAAAATATTAATTAGTAACTCGTTTATAGTTAAGTTGTTGCCTCAATTGATTTTTTATGAAAAATGTTCAAAAGAGCGACATTGTAATCGCAAACTGTCCACACAGATATACAAAAACACGCACGTCTCTTCAAACATGTTGACCGTTCTTCATCAGCGAAGAGTCAACATCGGTATGTAAATTCCGTAACATTCAAGTGTCCATCACCTCCTACCTCATAAGGTCATGACATAAAACAAACATGTATATAACGAGAAACTTTGTATAAGGTAAGAGTACTTTTAAATAAGGGCATTACCATATAGAATGGTTTCGTTGTTGGAAAATTGTTTTATAAACCTATGAATTACTTATTGACGAGGAAAAATGCGGAGATATACTCGGGAATTCTATGAATATAAAATTCACACTTCGATATTTGTGAGATGTGTGTCGGTGAGAATGGCGGATATCTAAAAAGATGCGAAGGAAATTATGTCATATTTTCAAATCCAATATGTGCACTACTTTCTTTCCTAAGCAATATAAAAATGCATTAAAGCTTCCATTTGAAGTTTGAGATGGAGGAGTGGAGTTATCAAAAAATGTCCCGTATAAAGACTTGGCATGAAAATTCGTTCGAAAAATTTTTATAGCAATGAACAATAATTTAATCACAATCTTATATTTCCCAATTTCCATTATTTTATTCAAATTACTATTTTCGCTTGAAAATCTCTTTTTGAATATATCGGAATGTACCTAGCGATGAGGAATTTATAACAAAAATAGTTTCAAAAATATATTATTTTCAAAATTCAACTTCTCCAGCAAAAACTTTGAAATCCCAATCTCAAGGTGAATTAATTTCAAGAGAAATCAATGAATAGATAAATATTGACGTTATCAACCCTTTCGGGAATATTGAACGGGGGGATATTTATTATGAGATATATTTATTTATTCCGGAGACTCCATCTAGATATATGTTCTGTTCGTTTTTATGAGTTGACCTCAAACTGTGATATATCGGTGAATAATTATTTCAGTTTTATCAAAATAAGCGTCTTTTGAATGAGTGTATTTTTGCAAATGTAACACAACACGAACAATTCCGTCAGTATAAAAATAATGTGCTCGGTTTTCGATGAAGTAGAAGACCCTTTATGTGATGCACTGTTTGGAACTAATCTTCCTCTTGAAGAAGTTTGATCTTCATCTTGAAGATGTTAACTTGGTGATCGAAACACCAAATATAAAATAACTTGTACAGGGTGGTCCATTTTAGAAGATCGAGAAATAATTGTTTTTATATAATGAAAATTTGAATTTTTGTACAAACAAAAACACTCGAAAAATAATCAGTAGAATTATATTTTATAATACAAAATAAAATTACCAACTGCTTCATATTGTCGCCACTCAGTACTCGCTTTGCTTATCACGAGATAATTTATCTGTTTCACCCAACCGTCATTCATCCAAATAATAAAAGAACTCACTTAAAAACGTAATGAAATATTTATCATGGAAAAAAAACGAGAAAAATACTCTTAGGAAAGGAATAACATTAAATAGTTAAAAACATATCTATAAAAAAGTCACCAAAAACTTACATTATACTGCAACCGTTTCTGAGGAGTGATCAGTGAATAGTGATTACTTTAAATACTTTCTTTTTGTGATCTTTACCTCCCTCAATATTTATAAAGATTCATGTGCCGAGATTGCAACTTTGCTTGGGTCATCGTACTAAAGTAAAATGCTTAACAGGCATCCGTGCAATGTAGCGTATTTGGAGATTGTTTCATATTTCTATATCCTGTAATCTTATCAATTTTGATGTCTATGAATATTAAAAAATGGAATTGTGGATACTTAGTGTTTTTGTTTTAGAATATTGGAGTTGAGGTTGAAACATCTTTCAATTCGTGTATTTGCTTGAATGAATTCAAATTATTGAATGACTATTTTCTATATTTGACAATATATAAAAAAGATCTGCATATCAGGACAATCATAAGATCATACTTGATGAAAATTAAATCTTTTTTTTATTTTATTCTTCCACAATTTCTGATTTTCAATTATCTGAGATAGTGTAGTGTAGCAATAAGCATTGCTTACTGAGAAAAGCATTTTTATTTCAAGTGCCAAAATAATTAAAATGTTTACTCTGCTTATTATTTTATATGCAAATGTTCGTATGCACTCAGAATTACGAAATAATCGATTAATTTATTTTCCACCTGGCCCATTCGCCATCGACTAGCTGTAAGCGTTATAATGTCATTTGATGAGTTTCCTTGTTTTCTTTACGTTATTGGTACTTGAAACGAATGTTTACTAGGAAACACTCTTTACTTTCAATTCGCTGATCGAGTCACT
The DNA here is from genome assembly GCA_015342105.1 of Leptinotarsa texana. Lineage (NCBI taxonomy): Eukaryota > Metazoa > Arthropoda > Insecta > Coleoptera > Chrysomelidae > Leptinotarsa > Leptinotarsa texana. Next base: position 31,900 of record WOGN01000014.1, on the reverse strand, counting down.
TCCTCGCATTCCGAAACAACTGTTATTATTATCTTTCTAGAAATACGAAGACAGTATAACGAGGTTATAATCGGGTAATAAACGTTGAATTGATGTTTCCAGATGAATAATTTACGACAGAATTTAATGTAGTCTTCGAGTCTATAGCAATTTTCGAAATCATTAGATGTAATTATATTCTACATTAAAGTGAATTGAATCTAGAGAAGGTCGATAACGTGTGCAAGCTGTTTTATAGTTGAATGAAAGCAATCTTCATCAGTGTTATTCATTATAATTTTTGAAACATAATTTTGTTCATTGGGGTATGAAAGGTGAGCCGATGGTATTATCTAATGTTGGCTTCTTAATAGAAGATTTTCCCAGATTTTCTTTTTCCTCTCATTACATTTTTTGGGAATTAGTAGGACCCCTGGAGAAAGCAATCGAATACTGTTCTTTCCGAATTGACATGTTAAAACAGCCTATAATGATATCAAAGAAACAGACTATTATGTTTGTTTATACTGATCGCGAACTTTAAGAATGTTTTTATATAATGAAATGGAGCTTCATTATATATTTTTGATATTTTCGACTGTAATTTTATGGTCTCATAAGAAATATTTTATAACAGGTGATATTACTCTTCACTGAATATTTGAAGTTTGTGGAGATCAAATCGTAAGGTGTAGTTTATGAAATTACTTTGGACCTCCATCAAGTAACGACCGAATCAGTCAGAAAAATGAAAATGAATTCGAAATGTCTGGAGTCCAGTTCAAAACAATATTTTTGCAGATCTTCTGAAATTGCCTTTCTCCTAACATAACTTTTGATTCCTAGGCGAGCTCATTACATTTGGAATTCAGTTAAATTGATTGAGTCTGCTCTACAATATGGGTAAATATATTTTCGTTAAGGATTATAATGGAGAGCAAATATATATATATATATATATATATATATATATATATATATATATATTTCCGAGTCTATTCACCTCCTTTACTCTGAGAAAAAATCAGTAATGAAGGCCTTTATACTGGTGTAAAGAGGTAAGTTTTCTAGTTCAGCCCAATAAGTTGCTGAATAAAATCAAAATATTTTTCTCAAATAAGAAAACTGTTCTGTTTATCAGTAACTTGTTCATGGGATTCAGGTTTTCAAAACGAGCAAAATTAATAAATACAACAAATTAATGATAAACAGAATATGAAAGTGAGTAAGCTTCAAGAAAACTTTTCTCCAATTTTTGAACCAAACAATATTTTGGATTTATTTTTTTCACATTTTACATTATACATTCGTATCTAGAAATATACAGGAATATTTTTTTTTCGATTTTCAGTTTTAAGAAAGGATTTCTATTATTGAAAAGAACGATGTGTTAAAAATTTTAATGGTATGAAATATATTTGAATTATATTCTTTCAAACAGTAATTTGATAATTTTTGGTTTTGTTTTTAAATTTCAATCATGATTTTTTCAATAAATAAATCAATCGATCTAATTCAACTGATTCAAATTGTCTCAACTGTAATTCTGCATATGAATATGTTCTTTCGAATGAAAGACAATGTCAATCTTGAAATTTTATGAAATCTTCAGTATTTACTGACATATTAGGCCCGAATTCTGAAAATGGATTCACCTTATTCACATGTTGTGAGTGTCAACTGTCTTGATACGTTTGCATGATATTAAGCGAAATATGTTTCAGCTAGGTTGCACCACATTTCAATCTGGGATATGCGGCATTTTATGTAAATACGAAGATCTGACACGACTACAGATACTGAAAATAGTTTCTTTTCCAACCGATATGTGTACCAGACCCGCTTTATAAAATTTTCGTGATTCGTTTGAAAGTTTCGCCCCTAGAAATATAGTTTCACACAAGTACTCGTGCAGGCAAAATCGGTTAGATTGTATTTCATTCGTTTTATTATCTCACGGATGAGATTCTGCATTTTTTTTGAGTCAAATTTTTTGTTTTCGAACCTATTATCAGAAAAGTTTGTATAAGTAGATTTTTCTTTGATATCTCATAGTTCACTGGGGGATGTGGACAGAAGTGTCAATAGAATAAAAGTTTATTGAGCTCAATCACTTAAATAAACCTGAAAACTGCACGGAACACTTTTCAAAACATTATTATAAATACTATTGTTGATGACTCCCAAACGAATTGAGGTAAAAACTAATCTTCTTTATGAATTTTTCCTTTTTGATTTAAATAAAATCTATAATCGTTAAGGTGTACTTCGGGTCGAAAACCCTTGTGCGCCTATTTGGGTTTCAAAATGGCTTGAGTGTACAGTCTTCGCCCGCAAGTAGCAATAAGGGTTGATGATTTTTTGATTGATGGTCAGTTATTAGTTTAATATGATAATGCGGTATTTAGGTATTTGAATTCAAATGAGTTTTTCAGCAGTCTATATTGCATTCAATTTCGGGTATATTGAACGAAAGGTAAAAATATTTATTTTGATAATGTCATTTATTTGGGTTGAAGATTTAATTTCAAAATGAAAATTTCTTGAAAAACATTATATTTATTAAGACGAATGAATCCAAACAAAAATATGATTGAAGTTATTATCAAAAAATTACAAAGGTTCAACTCCAGACAGATCGGAATCACTTGTAGAGTTATCATCAGTATTCTCACTAGTATTATCGTTGTCACTATCACTTTGAACATTTATAACAATTTTGTTATTGTGAAATCAAGAGCAAGTTCCTTCAAAGCATACAATTCTTCCAGGTTGTGCCGGAAAAAATTGTTCATGCATGATTTAGACATCGTTTCAAAAGTTTGTCTTAAAGTCAATTACCTTTTCACCTTTCTTCCCACTTTGTATGACGATCAAGAAGTAGAAAATCGAAATAATTTTTTCCAATTTAATCTCATCTGAAAAATATATTGACTATTCAATTTGGCCTAAAGATGTACTCGTTTGAACAATCGAATGAAAATGGACCAGTATATTCACTGACTTCCTCGGATAATATAAGTCTCCTAAACTGCACATTCTTCTTCAGTTTGCTGCTGCTCTCATCGTTCCAAGAAAGCCGACAATTTTTGTTCCAATTTCAACCGGTATCAAAGCGGATTTTCGTTTTCGATTCAGTGCAGATCGAACCATTGACTTTATACCATTTCAAAAAGAACAATTACATCAAGCCCTATATATAGCCGCTGATTAAAGTGTAACAATGCTATTGAAGTGAATGGGATGGTGTTGTTGAAAGGCAATTTCTGTTATACAAAGTCACCGTTAATTAATTAACTGCGGCATCATCCAATTATAATTTATTGCCAAGTAATCATGAAGTTAAATGGTTGGTGAGATGGGGTTTTGAAATCTTGGTGTCGCATCTAGGCTGTCGACGTATTTCAAAATTGTGATGTCGCTCTGTCTCATTTGTTCCCTGAATTCAACTAACTGTCCTGGGTTTAAAGGTGACCGATTCATATTTGAGACAATATAGAAGGAAATTCAACCGTTAAACTCATTTGTAAAGCAGGAAACTCGATGAATATGTGACTGGATAATGTCAGTGTTGTGAAAGTTGCGAGGACCTGAGTTTTGTAAAGTAATTCTTATATTTTTCGAACTTTTATCTAGCTGATATATCAGGAAGCTTCAGATGATTGGTGATAGACAAACATGATACGTATGATAAATTCCGTTCAAGCATTGCGAGCATCTTCTAACAGCACCTACAATAGAAGAAGAATTCAACCTTACTTTGATTTAAGCCTCAAATATAAATTGGTGAACTTCTATCTACTAATAGTATTAAGGCTTTTCAGCCTTCTTGAAAATATTTTCCTTGTAGTCCATACTTGTTTACGGTATGGTATACCTCGATAATTCATATTGTTCCAAACCCTTTTTCTATTATGTGAAAGCTGTTTTCCGGATTTGTTGGTAGCAGTACCCGCAGTACTGTCCGCTATCTAATAGCCAATTGATATTCCTTTAGAATGTTCTGAATCTGCTCCGTAGGGTCTTACACTAACCTCAAGAGTCTGTCTGGGGGGAACGGTCGCTTTTTTCGTGGTATCTTTTTGGCGTATCTGCGGGGCCTCCAGGAGGTGGTCAGGGTGCCAATGGCCGCGGTGTTGTGGCTTCTCATGGTTGTCGATGCGTATCGGCCTTGGAGTTCCTGAACTCTCAAGTTGATTGGGGTAATATCTATTCGGTTATATAAGTTTTAAGAGTACGTTGCTTGTATTTGACTCTGGTTTTATATCACTATTAGCGGGCGTAGCTTGGTTTCCCTTAATTAGATGACCTTGTTTCTGTACCTCTGAGGACCGGTAGCCGAAAAAATCAAAATTAAAACTTCATTGCCTATTTCTCTTTACAATGCTAGAGCTGCAATGAACAGTCTTATGTACAAAATAAAAAACATATATACACCTTTCCCACATACGGAAGTCGGTTGTAGAGGGGTAGGAAGAAGGAAAGGTATAAAAAAATGGGGGGAGCAGGAGGAGATTTCAATGTTGAGTACCAGGATGTTAACAATGGAAATGCGACCACATATCCGCATGGTGGGGAATGGGGGACTCCCCCGCTGATGGTGCCGGGTATCTCCTTGCCCAACAGAGCTTTATTACGTTCTGTGCCTAAAGCGTCTCGCTTCCTGTCCAGGCTCACGAGAAATTGTCAAGTTGTTGCTCTTGGTAACCTTATGGCGTACCGTTCATTCGGTATTTAGGTCACTAGGTACTTTTCCCATGAACTGAAGATATCAAGAGTTTCATAAATCAGTCCATGCTTATGATGCTAAATATGATAACTGCTAATTGCCATGACGTCGATATACCCCAGGTGGTGCTAAATATTCTCTGGTGTCCTTAGCGAACCTTAGATTATCTGTTGGCCTGAATATTGGTTTCTCTAAGATTATCTCACTCCGGTGTGTAACATTTTTAACATAGGGAAAGAAAGCTGGGGTTTCTTTGACGTTCTCTCACCTGAGTCGCTCGATTCTCCTTCGCTGTAATATTCCCTTTGAAGGCATTCTTTAGGTGATTGAGTTCCTCAGAAAGACTCTCAGGTTCGCAGATATGTCGTGTGATAATATGTGTTAATTACCCCTCTCTTCTGGTGGTGTGTGTGTTGGTTTCGTGTATACTCTGTGGCCCAATGTACCATTTTCATGTCTGTTTACAAGAACCCCCAAGAAAACTATAGTCCCAGTTATCTCCGGCCGTAAAATTTTACATATTTTTTCTATTATTCGTCAATAGTTTTGGAAGAGCAAAAAACCTGTAAGTGATCACATTTGCCGACACCAATGTCTAAAAGAAACTTCAGAGAAAGAGACATAAATAGAATAAAATACTGGATACCCAGACGTCGTCATTATGTTGATACTTTCGACAACAGGGCATTTTTTTGGAAAATACGTATTATGGGTAGATGATGAATACTCGGAAAGCTCTATAAAATATATTTAATGGGACTCTCATTCTTTATGGCAATTTCTAATTCTTTCGTTTCTCATATTTTACAAACCACACCACATATCATTTGTCCAATGTTGTACTGAATGTGACATATGAAAATACATCTTACCTCTCACACAACATTTGAGTTCTTTAATAATTATTATCATGATATTTATCATGAATAATATAGATTTGTCTTAATTGCTAACATCTATGAATAAAATGCGTGGTTCACTGATAGTTTTAGATCTATCAATCATATTTTTTGCCAATGAATCAATAAATGAAGTTTATTGATTTCATTACGACACACAAATACCTTTACTCGTAAAAAGTACTATCGATTATTCTCCATTGAATCACCCCGAGTGCTGTTTCATATTCCTAGTTCATCGAGTAACAAGAGCGAGGTGAAAAGACGTAAATGAAATGGACTTTTATCCATTAGCCCCAATCAGACGGATTATTTTTATTGGCTCTCTGGATTTAGTGCCTTTTGTAGGTGACGTAATTCCTCTTCTGTCTGATGGATTTCGACAAAACTAATCGTTAATCCATCCAACAGTAGTTTCTTTTGTCTTGATGGAAATTGGTTATCATGAAAGTATTCTTTAAAAGGAATTCCGCTAATTATTAGAATAATTGAAATTGAGAGGCTGAGAGGCTTTTTACTGAAATTGTCGGGTCAATTGAGTTTAAAAAATCTCAAATGTATAGTTGAATTTGAAATACAGAGTGTGACAGTGGGGGTGAATTAATCGCTGAGTATTTCGCCTGAATTTCAAATAAATCCATATAGGATGTTTTATATATCGCTAAAACTATTTGTTTGGCAACAAAATTGGACAACTTTGGGTATCCGTTGGAAGAAGATCCGTATTTATTTAGATGTATTTAGATGCTGTATGGTGGAATTCAAATTTTTTTAACTGTCCTGTTCTGTAGCACAATGAAATAACTAAGACGTATTATCGATGTTTTAACCGAATGAATTGATATTGAGTTTCAAATATAACGATTTGGCAGTTTTTTCAAAATCATCAGAATTTTCAATTCGATTAATACTAATACAATACTTGTATTGACAATGAAGAATTATATTTGAATAATTTGTGAAATTGTGATTCGGCTTTTTCAAAATGACTATAATGAATATATCTGAACATTTCTATAGGTGACTTCTGCTGTAAAAGAAATTTTCGAAAAAATTTTACTCACACCCGAACAAAGGTGCTGATCCTCGAATTAAATCGTTCCATGAGATTTTGCAAAATTATGATAGAAAGAGAGATAGGAAATGGTAATTTACTATGTAATGTTTGTTTTATGAAAAAGGGCACTTTTCTGTAAAATGTGTAGTAAATCGCCACATTTGTCATTACTATTCGAGGGTTATTCAAAATCCTCAAAAGTTGAATGTGTTTGGCTTGGTATTTTTAGGACCTTTTGCACCTTTTTCTCTCCTGGAAATTGAACAGGTTATTTATGTATTTTTTTATGACAGGAAGTTTATTCCACATAAACGCAATTCTCCAAAGGAAATAGTTGTTAAACAGTGAAGTTTGAGGTGTATTGAGTTGAACCTCAAAACGATGAGCAGCCACATTCTGTTGCGTATTTCTGATAAGTAAAGCTCTTAGTGGAATCAAATGTTTCAAGTCACTTGAACACCTCCCATGAAAGTATCTATAAAAGAGCGACAAAAATCTCCAACCTTTCCTCGATGTTCCATACTATCAAGTTTGCAAGTTATGTTCGTGTGTTCAATCAGGTGGATGGCTCTTTTTTGGATGGAATTCAGCAGCTTCAGGGTATGCTTGGAGGTACAAAGCTGCAAAGGACGTATGATCTGAGCTTAATAAAGCATCAGCAGTTGCTGAGGTTTGTACAGTTTTCTGGTTAGGAACAGTGTTCTAAACTTTTGAGAAGTAGCCTTTGCAATTCCAGCGACATGATTGTGCCAAGACATATTGGTGTCAATTTCAACCTCCAGCAAACTTATCGAAAGCGGAATTGTTGTCCTGACATATATCCGGTTCGGCTTGGAGAAAACCCATGTTTAAGTTTTTGTGGCATTGAATTGATCTTTTCACTTTCACCCCAATTCGAAATCACATTTGGATCCTCATTAAGATATGCTACCTCCTGCTGCCGGTGAAGATGTGCATCCGCAGTTGATGTCCTGGAATCCAAATGGAATGACGAGACAAGTGTGCTGTCGTCAGCAAAGCAATATATTGAATTCCTGTTTTTTCCAACAAGTCTTTGATATACGATATTCGAATATTTTTTCATGAAGTTAGAGAACTATACACAAAAGTGATCTGACAAGCATAGCATGGAAGTTTGGCCAGCAAATCCTCATGTCACACACGGTCAAAGGCCTTAGAAATATCAAGCGCAACAGCTCTTGACTGACTGTCCATGTTTCTCGATTGCGTTATTCTAAGTATGCGTTACATACGATAGAAGGTCGCCTGACCTTTGTTTACAAGAATCACATTGATGATCGCTTCTTACAACAATATCCAATAAGGAAAAACCCCTTCTTTGTAAGATAGGTTGAAAAGTCTGCAAAATACTGGTGAGAGTCATTGCCGCACTTTTCAAGTACGATGACGGGAACTTCATCAGGACACGACGACTTGTTGATATAAAGTTGTTTCCAAATTTGCCTGACTATACGTTGTAATTTCCGGCATTGCGGAAACATTTGAAATATTGAAATTTGATGATGAAATTTGAACCTTATTACACACTGAACAACTCCTCCTAAAATACTTTATCTATAGAAGGACAGAACTGTTAAAATCATTGGCAGGATACATTTAGGAAAAATTTCCAGCATGAATGGTTTTCGAAAACTTTACTAAAACAGTCAGGACTCCTCTTCATCGTACATCTTAGATCAGAACGAGAAATCAGGCCAAATCAATCCTGCCTGAAATATACATGTATCTACATCTACATACTTACGTCGGAGAAGCAAATAACTTCGCTATATGGTAAACATATTCTCCTGAGAGGAAAGTGAAAAAACTTTCTGTCGCCACCACCGAGACCGTTAAATATGTATGAGATTTCGTCAGTTCGGAGTTCGCTCAGAGTGTCGTTTTACAACCTCAGGGCGGACGATTAGTAAAACGGTTTTAGTTGCAAGCTAACGCCCTTCAGGATTTATTTGGATATAAGGGTCTTTTAGTGCTGGAATATTACGGAGAATCGGCAAGAAACCAAGCCAGAATGAATCTTATGGATAGATAAGTACGAGTTGGAGCACATACAGCGATCTGAAACAATTTTCTGAGTAATAAGGTGAATCTGACAGGTTTAAGAGGCCATCGAGTTTAATATCATCAGGGAAGCGGTAATGGAATAATTGATTGAGCGATTCGTTGAGTTTCATCAAATAATTACGGTGGAATTCTCTTGAATCGGTTCGAAATAATTTCGATGAGATGTTGAGGTAAATACTGAATATAAAAACAGTATCGATTCCTGTTTTGAATGGGTATAAATGTCAGCTCACACTATATTGGATGGATGTTTCAAATTGTTCACCATTTTTGGAAAAAATGTCGAAAAAATTCGAATCTTTCTTCAATATTCTACATGACTCTGAGTTATTTAATAAGTAAGACCTGAATCAATGGTTTTGATCTTTCGTTTTTCCAATTTTGAAGTAGTACTTATCGAATTCGAGTAATGATAGTTTCTGTCAGTTATCCCAAAATTTATTATTTTTCTTCTCAGAGATTACATAACTTTCCTGATAGAATTCACAAATTTTCAATTTCAAATAATAGGTATAATCTACGATGAAATCAAAATTTTTGGAAGTCACCAATACATATAGAAGTTGTTATTGGCATGTTCTTCCAGTTCATACAGGGGGTCTGTGTATGTGATGTAAATACTTGAAGGGGTTTTACGAATTATTCTGGGAAGAACACTCTCATAAATGCATATATCCTTAAACTTTGATTATTATGTGCCCCGTATATTTCTGGAGCCAGCAAGTTCAAATTTGACACACAACTTTCAGATAGAAATGGCAATGAAAGAGTATTCATTTTTTAAAGAGTGATAGGTACTTATTTTTGAGTCCTTTCAACTGCTTCCAAAGAAAACAGATTGCTCATTTTGTGTTCGAACTTTTTTGTTTCTTGGTGGATTTTGATATGTTACATCGTTCAGGAGTCATATGGAGTAACAGATTAAGTGTTCGAAAGACAACATATTCAAATAAAGCATAATAAAAATAGCAAATCAACACTCATCTCAACATTTCTACTAAAAATTGAAATAAACTGAAAAATTCTCCTATTTTTCATTGCCCATTTCTGGGACTCCCAGGTATCGTTATAGTAAACTGCTAGTCATCCTTGATATTTACAGCAATGAAAAAGAAAAACCTTTATAGTAAGTACGACAGGTTTCCATACTGTTTGTATCTGTCTGCAGTAAATTCTATTGTTTCACACATGTCCAGTCAATAACCTTTATTTAGTATCATTTTTCCGATTTTTATAAAATATAAATTTAAGTTCTATACAGCTTCACTTCAAAGTTTACTCTGTACCGGGGGTTGCTTATTGACTGGAGGTGGATGCCGCCCCTTTTCGAAGTGAAAAAATGTTTTAATGAAAATGAGTCCGGAAATGGATAGACTGACTAATTCCAAGTTTTTTGTGGAAATTAATACTTCAGACTTATTTGCCAGTGAATATGTCAATTTGTTGATTATTAAACTTAAATATTTCGGTCGATTTCTGGTAAATAACTCAGAATATAATTTTGTTATCGAAAATTACTTTCAGCAAAAATTTAGCAAATAAAAACTAAAAAGAACGATGAGTTTATGGTGTCTGTAGATCGTATACAAACGGAGTAATAGCCGGTTGAATGTTAGTCTTATTCTTCAAAAGCCAAAATTTGAAAGTTTCAGGGTGAACTAAGCAAACCAATTAGTTTTTGGAGAAAAGTCATAGAACTTTTTCCAAGAATTCGATTTTAATTTTTTATTAAAGTTGGATACTTTACAATTCATTTCGAGTATTCACTTGTGATATGTTCTAGAAGTTTGCTTGGTTTGAATTGCTTAATTTTGAATAAATTGAAAAGAAAGAAGAAGAAGAAAAAAAACAATTCATTGCCCAACAGATGAATCTAAAGGCTATATTAGCTAAATATATAACAGAAGATTGTCATATTAAGGATTTGACAAATTAAGAAATGAATTCACATATATGATCGAATTAAAAAAATGATAACATATTATTTGTAAATAACAGGAAAACAGTAAGAGTTTTCAGTGATTGATCCAATTGAAAGTTTTTGAGAAATTTTGAGAAAAATGCTATTTTTTACAAAAAAAATTTTTTCACTTCAACAGTTTTAATCAAAACTGTTCACTTTAAATGGACCCAAGTTATAAAGTATTTTACAATAACATGAATGAAGTGAATTATAGAGTCGTAATGAACATTTTCAATTGTGTTGCTGATCAAGTGTAGATTTTCACAGTTTTTCGTTGCTGGAGATCAACATCATTTTCATCATAACTCGTTTAGTTTCAACTCCAGTTACTTTTGTGGCGAATGAAAATAATTTTTTTTTCAAGCATTCCAACAATGTTTTATGAGTTTTTTTTCTAAAAATGTATTATATTTTGACTATTTCACGTTCAAGTTTTCAATTTTGATGTTTTTCGAATAAGAACACACACACACACACACGATTTTTGAGTTAATCACGAAAAACCCGTCAAAACCATGGGTTAATTGATTGAAAATTGACACTATTACTTGCAAATAAGTCGAAAATCATCGACTTTCCTAAAAAATTTACGAAACAGAAGTTGCTTAGTCAATCTATCCAATTTCTGACTTATTCTCTACAAGGAGTGAAGTAGGATCTAAATCCAGATGTTGGTACAAATCGATGCTGGTTTGTAAAATTTTACAGTATCATCGTATTTCAACTTCAATGATTGGACTAACATGGGTCCACATTGCAACGAAAACAGCTAGTTGGAAGGATTTTACAAGAACATACATTATACCTTTCACTTCATACCATGGTTTAGAGACGAATAGGGGGAATATGTAAGCGAGTTCTTAAATTCAACAGAAAATATCTGATGGATCACTTCAGGGAAGAGAAACACGTTAACGTTCAGAATAAACCAATAAATGAATTCATCAGGTCCATCTGTGGACTCATCGATGAATTCAAAAACTCGTCTTATGTGTAAGATATTGCTCAGACTTTTCATTGCTTAGTGACGGATCCTCGTCGAATATACTATTATTATACATTATATAACAATTACAAGATACCGAGGGCGTATACAGGAAATTAAACGAAAAATTTCCGGCGTATACATTAGAATTTTACATTTTACAGTAATGAGGGTAGTGTTGAACGTTTCCTCCCTCGGGCAAGAGCGCAATCAGTGTTACTCATCACCATTTCTATTCATGAGCATTACATATCGGATCATTCTGATTGTCTATCTCGATTTAATCTCGCCTTGCTCGAGTTAATGCTCGAGGGGTGCTTAAATTTACAATTTCATAGATCATGTAGGTCTTTTCTGAGGGATTATTAATTGCAGCATTGATGGCATGGTGTATAGTGTATAATAATAGTAATAAAGTGTATTAATGTAAAATACAGCAGAACACTCTTCTTATAAACATGCATAGTATAATGAGAACACTCGCGAATTCATAAAAATCATGAGAGTATTTGTTAACCACAATTGATCCTAAATACGTTCTGGAATACAAACTTTCCCACTTTTTTAGATCTACTGATGAAATATCAAGATACTATATCAAATGTGTTTCAATACGAGGTACCTGTAAACACTTTACAGGTAAACACTTTACATTTATCTTGTTTGTTTTCTTGCATATACCGAGGGTTTTCAAGAATTGCTTAGATAAAGAAGTTGATCGCAAAATGTGAGACTCATTTTCGAAATGTTACAGTTTTTATGAATAGTTATTGGCTTTTCCATATACCAGCTAGGAAATTTGTTACTATGTGAGTCAATGGGAGTGTTTATACACTACACAAATATTTGGTGATCTTTAACAGACATAACTGATGTAGACAATTACTTTTATTTGACCACTAGTATAAAATTGTAACTGATTGCTTTATGTACTTGGAAGATTTCTGAGGTCTTTATTAACGCAAAAGAACCCAAAACAATGGTTTTAAGTATTTTTCTCTAAAAACGGCTTAACCGATTTGGATGTGGCATTTACTTATATATTCTGATAAGTTTGACTTTGTTTCAATCGGTTGATAAATCAAAACGTGATGTCCTTTCAATTATTTCCGTCAAAGAATTGTACGTAATGTCCTTTCAACGAGTTTCGTCAAAGAATTGTTGAATGAAAATGCTATGAAAAACTACTCAGTTCATTTGGCAGAAACTTTGGTGTTTTATATTTATAGTTTTCAAATCGGTTTTCTTATAAATGAAGACAGGCTAATGCATGAGAACTTTTTGCTGTTATGGAATTTGGGAAAACTCAAAAAAATGAAGTCCATCAAAATGAAGTCATAGGTAACAGTTTATTTCAAAACATATTTTGAATTTCTGAAAGTCAGGTTGACGGTAAAATTTAGGTTTGTGGTATATGTGTATTTACAAAAATTTTGTTTTATTTGTACTTACAAGTGAAGTTTTTTCTGAAAGTTTTTTTTGTTTCAGGTAAGTAATTTGAATGAAGCTGTTCAATTTTGATATCTTGGTAAGAACTAATTACGTTTTTCAACTATATTATTCTCTAGGTCATAGAATTTATTAAAAAACTCTTTTTTTCTATATTTTTATTGAGTACTATTGTTTCACATTGTTCTACATTGAAGTTTTATTTTTCATGATTTCTACTTGAACTAATGTCTGGTATTACTCAACAGATCCAACTGTAAAGTCTGTAAATTTATAAAATGGATATGATCTATGAATGATATTCATAGAAGTAAACAATAACTCAGGTGTGTATTTTCAAACTGTGTAGATACAATCAACATGTAGACAATAATGTAATGCCTTTTACGCCACCCTACATCCTAAATTTGAAAGATATACTACGTTTTCACCAATGGTGTTTTTTAGCAAAAACAGTAGTTTCTTCTTATTCATCTCTATTATCTTAATGTCGTTCTTGTGGAACTGAAAACGATAACCTTCAATCAGTGATTCATCTCACAAACTGACAGTTTCCCATTTATTTATCCAATACAAATATATTAATAATTGCAATGTCAACCAGAGGAGTAAATTATAATTGTTATTTATTTTGGTGATGCACTGTTTAAAACCTTTGGTGTAGTAATGCACATTACTGGAGTTTTTTTGTGTAGAGGTCTCTGAAGAGATATAGGTACCTGAAACCGTATGTCACATGTGTCCTTATTACATACGGACACATTGTAAATTTAATTTAAGACATATAGATAAGGCAAATTGTAAAATTTATTTAAGACATCCAAGACGCAGCTTTGTAAGTATGATTAGTTTGATCTTCCTCTTGAAGATGATCGAGGTGTTGGCAGAAAACTCCAGTTATATTCATTTATTTTGGCTGTCTGGTTCATATCTACGTGGTACTAAACGTGAAGAATTTACTCGTTCCCTATAAAGGTTTCAGTACGACTCCCGAGTTTGTCGATAGGCGCCTATATCCATCAGTATCCTTGCAAAAGTCCACTTTTTACGTGTTTCAGAAGTTGGGATACAGAAAATATCTATCGCCGGCCAAATAAAACATTTTTGAAATATCCCAGACGGCCAGAAATTTGAGAAATTTTTTTTATTCTACGGTTAGTATGTAAGTACCTTAAAACTCTTGGTGGGCATTTAGTATATTCCAGAAACATATAGAGACCATATCTACCCTATTCAATGACTTGTGCATAAAGTTTCAGCTTATGGAAACTACATAACAGCTCAGGTACCTATATCTGTTCAGGAACCTCTACATTTACAATTCCCTACAGTATTTTCAGATATCAATCTGTTGCCTTTCTGTCACTTTGTATGTTTTTCTATGACATTTCATAATTAATATCTTCTCTGACATCTATCGAGTGAGTTTGAAAAAGACATATACTTGATTTTTTAGATGAAGGCAGATTTTGGCCTCCAAAATGTTGAGAAAAATATCTATGAACTTTTTAGTTGGGCAAAATTATGAAATATGATGAAGTGGACATTTTTATTTGTGAAGTATATACTGAATTTGTGCAGTAACGTATTGGGGTGAACTAGAATTATGCTTTTCATACACCGGTATAAAGTTTCCCAGAACAATTTTTCTTCCGGTTCGGGAAGGTAAAAATTCACTAGGGTCCTCTATAAAAAAGTTACCTTTGATCACTTTTTTTTTCAATTAGATTCAGTTTGTGTTGCATTTTACATTTTCATCAATTCAACCACTGGTGTTGAAGGTTTCTGATTCACTAGCAACTCCACCCATGACGTTTCTTGTCACGATTTTGATGTCTAGACGAGACCACAAGAGAACAACTACATCTGCCTTCGAGTAGGCTTCAACTCTTTTCTCGTATTGTTCATTCTATGCTTGGCGGATTTTTATACAATGCTCCCGTTAAATATCAATTGAGACGTCTCTGTCACAAAGGAGAAACAATATATCTCGGCGAAACAAAAGAACTGATTGCCGAGGAAGTTTTCATTTGGGGCTTTGTCGGCAAATAAAGAGCAACAAAGGTATGTCACGGAAAATGGGTTTCTAGTCAGTTTGATGGTTCTGTAAAGGAAACCTATTGCAGACGAAAGTGGGTGTTTTGAGGGAATTCTGGATTAGAAGTTGCATCGTTGAATACGATAAAATTGGTTGAAAGTGGATAAAGCGACTACAAAGTTCGAAATCAAATATGCTCTGAGAACCGTTTCTCATTTTTAATTCAGGTACTAACACTGGAATTTTCTGTAGTTTATTGTGAGATTTTGACTGAACTATTTTACCAAAAACTTAACACGTGTTTCGGCATACAATGGCTTCTTCGGGCGTGTCTAAAGACACGCCCGGGATTGAAGCAAAGTTCACATAGCTGAAATGAGAAGTAACCACTCTCGCTACCAGCTTCTAATTTTCCACCCAAATAAGACCATTTGACTTCATCAGTTGGAATTTTTGTTGATATCAAATACTTTTGAAATTTCTAGTTCTATCAAATTGTTGTTTCACTTAAAACCTAAAAGATATTATAAAACTGTCAAAATTATTTCATGAGGTTTCGTCCCACCCTTTCTGCGACATCGCAGGGTAAATCTAATTAATTTTTATTTCAGTACTTTTCTTACCATGATTGAAAAATATTGTTTAATTCATTGAATTTTCAATAGGTTATACTGAAATGAAGAAGTGAGGAAAAGTCAAATAGAATAGATTACACATGTATCTTAGTATTGGATCTAAATATGATTAGGGTTTTATAAATGATACTTCATTATTTTGTGAAGAAAGTAAAGTCATTTCCATTATATAATAATCGAAATCGCGTTGTGTTTTTCGTTTGCATATTTGATGTATGTTATATGTAATTTGCCTTAAAATACTCTTCATCGGAGTGTTATGACTTCATTTATTGGCATTCGAATTGGGATTCTCATCTAGAATTTATTCAAAATCGATCTTTGTTTACTCCAACCAAGATAAATCTTATATATGATATTAATAGGTATATTGAAAATTAAAACTTTTTTTCGAAAGTATAAAGTTGTCCTATAATTTTTTGGTTTTACAATTTGTCAAAGATTTTGTTTTCTATTTTAGGCTCGTTTTGCAGGCATTGAAATAAAATATAGCTGTACAAAAATTATTTTTAGCCATGTTGACATGAAGGAGAAAATTTACACAAGTTGTATAATGGAATTGGCCGAAAATGCTTGACTAACCTATTCGAAAACACTTCATTGTGAGATTTTTAATAAAAAGTTTAATAAAAACGCAACACATGTTTCGCCATACAATGGCTTCTTCAGGCATGACTTTACTATCACGCCCGAAGAAGTCATTGTATGGCGAAACAATTGTTACGTTTTTGTAAAACTGTTTAGTTTCCACAAGTTGAATAAACTCAAATTGTTCGTCCAATTTTGCTCTCATCTTTTCTTCATCGGTTGGAACTGTTGTCTAAAAGTTGAATTGTCGTTCAAGGTAATCAAGTTAAACTAATTAGTTATCTGACTGTGCTCAATGACCATAACGTTTGTTTATTTGAAAGACTAATTGAAGGAAGAACAGACTCGAAATGAAACTGAAGCTCAATTTAAATACAATCCGCATCGAAATAGCTTGCCTTCATTTGTCGATATCGTAACCGCTCACCCGTGATACACCAATCTTTAATTAAGTCAGAGGATGAAAATCGAAACTGGAAACCGTTGAATATTCATCACAAAAGAGTTTTCCTATCTGCAAAAAGTATACTAGCTACTGGCTACGCGGTTTATTTTTGTTCTTGAAACAAGGTTAACATGATCTTGCGTACCTACAGCTTTTAGCTCGGACCACACAGAGTGTCGGATAGCAGCAGTCGTTCGGTCAATAAATTTCTTTTACTGTGACATTGTATATTTGCAAATTACGGAATAAATCGGAATTTAAATCAACCCCTGTCGACAGAAAAACGACTAATAAAGAGCGGGATCAAAATGTTCAACTTCATTACGTAAGACCGAAAAACGAAAGCTTTAATCTTGACTATATGATTTTGTTGTTATGAACTGATATGCTGGTTCCCGTAGAAATGTTAACCAAAAAGGTTATTTATAAAATGACTGGTACCAAATGTAATTTGTGAATCTAGAATCTAAGGACAACCTGGTATAATCTGAGCTATACATACATTTCAGTATTTATGAGTTCGAACGGGATTATATGATTTTATAAAATTGAAGTATCAGTCATGTCAATTTTATTAATTGATGCTTTGGTGAAAACAATGAAAATAAAGAAAGTAGTCGGTTAGTGTCAAATAAATATTCGCCAAAATATCGGTTTCAGACGTTTTGGAGAAATAAAAAAGGTTTCGAAAGTCAATTATTGCTACATTGAGTAAAACACAATTTAATTACTTATTATTGGGTACAAAAGGCTACAATAATAAACAAAAGAGAATAATTTATTATTGTAGGTAGTACTTTTAGTCTCATTGAATCTGACGTGTCTGAATGCACGCGGTATTATTTCGTTTAAATTTATATATTTACAAATCACAGCTTCATCAAGATTCCAATGAAGATTATACCGACTGGTGTACCACTATATATGACTGCAGTAAATGTTTCTCTTAAGAAATATATACCTATACATACTAAATACGTACTAATCCATACCATTTCAATATTTTCCTAAACACCAGCAGTCGAAACCTATCGAACAAAAGAAACTTAGAGTAAATATAATTTTTGTGAGAGTTTTTCAATAACTCATTTCGTTTTTAGTGGTATGTACGAGGACATATAGAGTTATCGGAGTTATTTAAAATTGAAGACAATAGGTCTGTTTAAAAAATAAGGTGAACTTCCAATTTTCTCCATAAATGTTCATTTATTCATCAATTTTGTTCCCTTCAAAGTAGTACCCTAAGATATATTACACTTGTGCCAGCCTTTTTCCACTCCTCGAAGCAGTTCTGATATGCACTTCTTGGTATGTCCTTGAGGTTTTTCAGCGATTCTGTTTTTAACTCCGCAATCGTCGCAAAACGCTGTCTTATCATGGGTCTCTTATAACTTGAAAACGGAAAAAAGTCGCAAGAAGCCAAATCTGGTGAATACGTTGGCTGAGGCATGGTTACAGTGTTTCTGGCCACAACACCAGACGTTTTCTTCGTATTGCTTTCCGCAAACAGCGCATAACTCAAAAAATTGACCGTACAACCAGGAGGCAAGAACTTTTAGGATAACTTTGGTTTCGATGTCATAACCATAAACTCATAATTTGTTATCAGTTATGACCCCTTTAAGGAAATCTGCATCGCTGTTGACGTCATTCAACAATTTCTGAGTTTTTTTTTGGAAAAATTCAGGAATTTTGGAACGAACTTAGCTGCAACACGCTTCATGCCCAAAATTTCCAATACAAATTGCATGGTATGAGACAACCGATATGCCGACGTCCTCAGCAACTTATGTTATGGTGATTCAATGATTCTCCAAAATAATTTTATTCACTTTCTCATCTTTTCTCACTTTTCTCATCATTTTCATCTTTTGTTGATGTGCTGGGCGTCTGGGGCGAGCGTCGTCATTCACATCGCCTCGACCTTCCGTAAAAAGATTATACCACTCGTAAACATTTTTCTGACTCAGAGTACAATTACCGTATGCCACTGTAAATCATTTTAAGTGGTTGGGATCACTCAATCCCATTTTTCACACATAATTTCATGCCAATTCTCTGATCAACTTTTCAAAAGAAAATTAACGAACAAGCAAAATACGCCTAAATTTCATGCCTCTCACCAATAAAGTAAAAATGCTAAATAGCTGAAACTGTAAACATACGTTTAAGAGGAGTGTATGACCATAAAAAAATTAAAAATCACCAATCGAATTTACGTAGCTCGTAAAATTTGAAGAGACCTCGTTTATGTAGAAAAACCGCAGAAACTACTGTAACTGGAAAATGGAAATTAAATTGAAATTACTACCATTACTCTAGTTAGCGCTTCCTGAGAAATATGTCCATAGATTTTCTGAAGAGATTGATGGATGGAATTCGAACATTATTTTCCAACAATTTTGTTTAACGTAATTGGAGATTATATTCGTTGGTTAAAAAATTATTCTGTAATACAAATGAATTGCCATTTTTATTAACAGTGTATAAACAAATTCATACCTCAATATAGTTCGAATACGATATTGAAAGACATTCCATATGAATTACATAGGTATTTCAAAATCATCGATAATGTAGGGATGATAATGTTATACTGTTCTAATATGAATTATTGCCTCTTATTTCATTGCCATTCTCTAATCTGCGTTAGACACCTTATTTCAGCGCCATTAAACCATTACCGGGCGGTATATTTCTACTTATGATGCACTGTTTGGAACTTTTGATGTAGTAATGATTATTACTTCAATTTTTTCCCAACATCAAATCGTTATTTTTAACACCTCGACACATGTTTCATCTTCAAGAGGAAGGTTAATCTTCCTGTTGAAGATGATCACTTGGTAATCGAAACACGTGTCGATGTGTTGAAAATAACAATTTGGTGTTGGGAAAAACTCCAGTAATATTCGGTATATTTCTAGTTTTATTTATTTGTGTCTTTTTGGCGGCAGCTACGACTACTACTACGATCATTAACCTACGTCTACCTCAATAATTCTCCAAGCACCTAGCTCGGAGAGCTCGGAACAGAAAGTACTGTTCCTAGTACTTTCAGTTGTGTAAGGCACCAGAATCAATATCCCTTCAACATTTCACTCGAGAAGAATATTAGGTCGTAGGCCTTCCAAAGATCCCGAGTCGGGTATACAACCACTCAGGCAATTCACCGCATTTTTTGTTTGAATATTCGTGTTTCATTAGGCTTTTTTCTCCGATAGAATCCTATCGTTTATTCTAGCACTTCTTTCATTTTTTTCATTACCTCCATCAGATACTTAAAGTGTAGCTCTCTTTTAAGTGTATTTTCTCCAATTTTTATTCATTTTGGGCGAGATGTCTTCATTAGGACAGCTTGGATTTTTCATTCCCGTTTGGATTATTTCATCAGTTCGGACTTCCATTATCTAATCTAATCTAATCGTTTGGATTATTTTTAGATCTCTGGTGCCTGATCTCTGGTACATAGATTTGGTGATTATTCATCTTGGTGGGTCTTATTTTTTCTCAATTGAGATACTAAATGGTAACGTTTGAAGTGCCATTTTCATTTATTACTCGAGAGCTTACTGTTTTCTTAGTTATTTTCGCAAGTCTAATAACGTCTCCAAGGATATCTAGATTATTTACATCTTGTCATAAATTGTCACTTTGAATTTTTCAATTCCAGAACCAGGTAGGTACCTCCAAAGAATGAATTTGTTACTAGGATAGGACAAAGAGACACTATACAGCTTAACTACGGCTCATTCTTATGTTGGATGAATGAGAATATCGTGTTGAATTTCAATTTACAACGATTTGTCCACAGCTCAGTCCCTAAAATTAGCATCATCGACCTCATTAGAAATCTTGAATTTATATTTGCTTTTGATGTTCTGTTGTAAAACAAGATAAACTTACAATGACAAAATTCATTAATATTATTATTGAATAATTAAAATATATGTCTTCGTGTCACATCATACACACCCATTATAAATATTTGAATAATTGCAAACTACAATTATTGAAGGAACTCCCATTCTTGTGAAAATAGCAAATATAGTCATTAAGTCAGCCCATATATTTCAAGATGGTGTAAAACTCGTGCAGCATCATATCCACGATACCTCTCGGAAATCCAGTTGATAGCTACGAAACATACGCCGCTATTAACACGATCAAAATTACACTTCCCAATCGGTGTTACATAACATTTCGTTCGAATTGCTGTAAATTGTCGTGTACCAGGGGAGGAAACATGTCCCAATATGCACTTTCCTTGTTTCTGGAGGAGAATGGACCTTATGGAGATTTCGCTGTGACTGTTCGCCCACAGCGAAGTCTATTATCTGAGGAAATTACATGATTATCCTGCAGAATGGATTAGTGTATTACGTGGCTGAGGTACGTTGTAAACTCGGCAAAGGAATACTTGATATGAGGTATATTTGTGGTTTAGCCGATAACTGGTATCGGTAGTCTACCGGGAGTGCCAGGATAAATTCGGGGGGGAGGGTGAATGGAAATTAGATATTATTTTTATATTTTATTGTAGTTCTAAGTTTTGAAACTAATACCATTCTTTCAAGGTTTCGGCAAATACGCATTTTGAAAATCTTGTTCTCTGTACTAGTTTCAACAGATCTTTTGTTGGATGTTGTTCAAATTCTTCTGAACATAATTTTAGATATCCATAAAGTTCTTGCTTGATAAAATATGAGGCTTCTTTATTGCATTGCATGCAACTGAAGTGTCCTTTATTCTTTCTTTTTTTAAGTGTTATATTCTGAGCTGATCCTTGCCTGGTGTGAGTATTTCCAAGTGTATTTTCTTAATACTCATTTTTTGTTTTTTTTTGACTCATTTCGTGATCCGATCTTTCAGAGTACGGCACCATATAGCATTCGTAAACCATAATTACATATCTCTATGAATTTTTTTATACTCACAACAAAATTATACAATTTAAATTGTATTCAGTATCCATTGACCAAAAGAAATTATAGAATATAACCCAGTATTGTCATCCTCGGTGAGAATGAATTTCGCAACGTTTCAACAAAATCACATTTGTCATCATCTGGCCATTTATTCTTACGTTTTCAGAAGTCGTCTGACCCTACTCAGATGACTTCTTACTGTGTGGGTACAATGTTGTTACATAAATACCGTTCTAGATTACCTGAATTTGTATCTGAATGTTGTAGTACCTCAATTCTGTTTCTTCTCGATATTACCTCTTCTCCCCGTAAAGGTACGAAATGTTAGATCGAATGTTTTTCACGGACAGGAATATGTTGAAATGATTCTTCGGGTTTGTTCCGTGTGGTGTATTGTCAGCCTCGGTGAGAATGAATTTCGCAACGTTTCGACAAAATTACATTTGTCATCATTTGACGATTTATTCTTACGTGTTCGGAACAAACCCGAAAAACTGATCTGAAGGTACGTCGAGCTCAATAACATATAGATCAAACCTCGCCACACACGCCATACAAAACAGACATAACTTTCCCCCACCAGAAAACATCAAACTCATAAAACAAGTCAATAAACGAAACCGTATGAACATCTGGGAAAACCTAAACATCCATAAATTAAAAAGCCATAATTGATAAAGCATAAAAAATTTACTGAGACGATCTAACCCTATAACAAACAAGAAGATAAAACGTTCAGTTTGAGTATAGCCCTGAAGATGATAGCACATTCTGCTATCAAACGCAGTCGCATATAACAATTAGAAGTTGTTATAGCTTCAAATCCTTTTTGTACACAAGTAATAATATCAAAACATTGAAAATAAATATTATTACAATGAAACGAAAAAATTGTTATCAAGGTTGTGATTCTAAATGTTTTATCATCATTTTTCTTCATCTGTTCAGTACAATTTCTATACGCCACTGCAAGGGACAGATTAAGGGAAAAACGTCAGTCATTTCTGAGAATTTAGTGCCTACAATTTTGGAATTATAGTTCATCGTATCTTAAAGATGAAAAATTTAGAACTTTGAATGCCAATAACCCTTTTCATTCATCATCGATAATTTTAGTTTTAGTATGTGTTGATACTGGAAAACTTGGCCCTTTACTTAAATGAAATGTTTATATTTCGTAGTTTTTTCGTAATGTTAAAAACAATTTGATTTTTCTATATATTATCATACTTTGTCATAATGAATACCAATTTCCATTTCTGAATCAATGAGTTTTGATAAGATAATGAATTTTTTTAATAAATCTTCTGGAAATTATCTCGTCTGGTCCGTTTATGCACTAGAGATGCTATCGACTGTGAAATTAGCATTTTGAGAAGGTTTGTTGAACACATTGCTGCGGTATTTAGCGCTTTTTATCGTTATGTAAATTTTTATCTAGTCAATGAAATTAACAACTTTGTTACTTCGCCAACGAACTTCCAAAGCCCGAAACAGTCTTTTAATTAAGTTTATCATTGTTTTATAGAAGCTCTGCAATTTATTTTTGAACGCTATTAGCAAAGAAGACTTAAAGTGTGCAAATCGTTTTTGTTGTACTTCCTCCCGTTTCAAACAGGAAATGATATTTCGCGAATTTTCGAAGCTCTTCTTTCTATCTGTAAACAAAGTAGGGCATACGACGTCTAATATTTCGCATTCAATTCGCAGGATCCAATTTAATTAACTTCAGTCTTGTTTTTATACCTCTATTTTGTTTTTTCTTTTCTAAAGGAAAGGAATTATAAATAACTGAAAGGCACAGTGATGAAAATAACAGAAAGTGAAAATGCTAATCACACCATTGTTGATTCGGGTTCATCATTATTTTTCCTCGGTGAGTTCATCTTTATTCAATTAAGAGAAGAGCAACAAATAATGTTTCCAAATTTGACACGAAAAAATCAAAGGAGCCAATGAATTGTGTTCTCTCACACAATTATCTTTGATAATATCACATTTATCTTCTAAGAGAAATCTAATGCTATGTTTATATTTTTATATACATAGATATATAGATAGGTAGATCGATAGATAGATAGACGATAGATAGATAGTCAAAAACAGATGAATAAAACAATAAAACACAAAAAAAAAATTTGTACACAGTACACTTTCATTGACAATGCGAAATGAATTCTGAAATACTATAAAACGTTGTTATAATAAATTTTTCTTAATATTCATATAATAAACTTTATTTGATGAAATGTCCTAGATAACAGATAACATATCAATTTTTTTTTAATCTGGCTGATTCTTCAAGTCATCATGTAGCATGTTGTAAAAGTTTGACGCAGCTTATTTTGGGGATTTTTTATAAGTCGAGTAGTTGACAATTTTCAATTTGAATTGGTTTCTTTGATGGGTTGGGTAGTGGTGGACATCCGCATTTTGAATAAAATGGTTTTTATGAATGAAGGTAAATATTAATAATTTATACAAATAGATACTCGTGAATGTCAATATTTTCTTTTCTTCGAAAACATCTCTGCAAGATTCTCGAAAACTCAAGTGGAATATCAATTCTTTTTTCTGTTATGAAGACTATGCTGCTACCAGTAGCAGCAGAGACTTCCATAATGAGGATCATTGGCGACGAAACTCTCGTCGAGAGAGACACTTTTTTTGTTCTGGTGTAGGAAAAGTGTTTTCCATAAAAATTTGTATTTATTTTCACTTTGGTGATACTTTGAATTAGAATTAAAATGAAGGGAGAATACCACTTAGAATGCATCAATGAAAATAATGAATCCATGTTGGCTATACTATAATTCCAAAATAGTAGGCAGTAAATTCTCATATATAGTCAGTGGGCATACTTGAAGACTGGCTATAAATCAAATCATCTAAAAGAACAATAAGTTTAGGTCAGTCTCAACTCCCTACACTGTAGGTTAATGGACTGACAACTATCAGAAAATAACTACTCCCCTGGCTAATACCACGAAGGGCGTTCGAATATATCCTACAGGTGTCAGTGCAGGATTTTTCACTGAAGTTATTCCTGCATATGCTCTTGGCGATAAAACTGTCGCAATAGATTTTCAATTATTGGAACACACTTGCAGACCGGTTTCGGGCTGTTTGGCTACTTGTCAATTCACGGTAGTGTCTATCATCAACATAAAGTCGATGATTTCCGATATTTGAAAATCGAATTCCTTCAGACTGTCATTCTTCGAACTAGGCTGAAGCGGACAACAAACAACAGATTTGTCATCGTCCCACCCGCCAGTGAACGAGGTAACCAATTGTAGATCCCAATTCTGCCCAAATCCTCGTATGAGGAAAGAAAACTTTTCACATATAGTCATACTTGAAAAATGGCTATTAATCAAATCATCTAAAAAAACAATTCGTTCAGGCCAGTCTCAATTCCCTACACTGTAGGTTAATGAAATGACATTTATCAAAAAATAACTATTACCCTGGCTAATGCCGCGAAGGGCGTTGGATTATATCCGACCTGCACTGACACCTGTCGGATATAATCAGGGGAGTTATTTTCTGATAGGTATCAGTCCATTAACCTACTGTTTAGGGGTTGAGACTGGCCTGAACAAATTGTTCATTTACATGATTTGACTAAATTCTCAGAAATGGCGTTATTGCCTTATCTGTCTCTTGCAGTGGCGTACGGAAATTATACTAAACAGATGAGGAAAAATGATGATAAAAAATATAGAAGTTGTGATTCTATATTCTATATTCAATATTCTAGTTTAAATGAAATATTTCTGACAATTTAGTGCCTACTATTATGGAATTGTACTATAATCCATTTTTCGTGAAACACGAAACATTTGTTGTTGTCTTCATTGCCTGAGACAATTTAAAATGTTTAGGTTCAGTGTTACAGGTTCGGACTTCTGTTGTGTTGGCAACATATTTGAAAACTATAGAAAAATAAATGGAATAAGAAAATATTATTAAAACTAATAAAAATAATAATACTGAAAATAACAAGACTCTAAAATTCGGATGAGTAGATTGAAAAAAAGTATTACCAAATATGAGGTAGAAATAATAAATGGGTATTAAATTCAAAAATATAAGAGCACTATAAGAAATGAAAATAAATTAATTGATGGGTTCAGCAATGACTTCTCTGATTTCTCTATACATGAAATTTATATCTATTGTATATTGTTATGTGCGCCCCACAACCTTGCCCAATACAGGCGAATGTTTTGTTATTTCAAAACCTACACCTCAGGATTTGATCTCCACAAACTCCACAAAGTTTGTGAAAATCAAATCGTGAGGTTTAGTTTTTGAAATTACTATGGATCTTCATCAAGTAACGGCCGAATCAATCAGAGAATATTTTGTTTTATTCGGCATATTCCAATGAATAACAATATGTTTTCTGTTGCTTTTGGTACCACGACAGTGAAAATGGCAAATAATGCATATAATAACGGTTGAAATAAAACTAGGGTACTTTTAACACGTTATCACACCAAAAACAACTGAAATAACACTTGAGCTATCACAAAAGGACAACTGTACCTTGCAGAATGGTAGCGAACGAGTAAACCACGAGGTGCGCCCATTCAGGCATCTGTCGAAGTGTAACAAGTAAATTCACACAAAAAAGTACAATGTAAAATGAAAATTTCCATAATTGAACTAATGTGACATGATATTCTTCCGTTTTTACTCTAAAAATCAGAATAAGACCGGAAATTTCTGGTAATTTCGTGAATATTAGTGAATATAATATTATGAAATATGTAATGATTGTGTTTGAAACCAAGTTTTTTGAGTGTATGGTCTCTGCACTGCATTCTCGACACTGCATTCGTGAATAAAAGTCATTCGCATGTTTGCGTACACTCCAAGTAACTTCGCTACTATCACATCTTTCACCTGAGAATATTACACTATAAAATATATGTTGTCGCATATTTCGATGTCTACCTCAAGGCTTCTATTCGGACCCGCCCTTTTATAACCGATTGAACGATGTCGTAGGTGTATCTATAACTCATCCAATTAGTACAATACACTCTACCTCGCCGGACGTATATTTCATTCATAATAGTAGCAATTTAATCCAATGTAAATCCACTCCGCAAAAGCATAATACGAAAATACACAACAATTTGCTATAAATACCGACATGCGAGTTATTATATTCATGTTGTCGGTCATTTACGCAGCATTACGATCCTCACAGATGAGCGAAGTGTTGCCAAGTCTTGGCATATAATAATAATGATGATGATGATAATGTATTCATGTCCGGACCATCCAAAAGTCTGGAACCAGGCAATGGATTTTTGGGATTCATCTGATTCAATTACAAGATGAGATTGCTTTTATTATCGACCTGTTATAATTTTTTAATACTTTTCATTTAAATTGAACAAAATAATGTGAAAATTTTTTGGCGCGGGTAGAAATGCAATTATCGATAAGTCAATGCATGGGGTCTTCATCAATAACATTGGAGACCTTGGCTTATCAAAGCGCCTGACTTTTGCTTTACTCAGTCGGAAACTAGGGAGTCCATCATGGCTTGCCAGGATGGTGGCACAAAGTTCCTGACACAGGGCCTGCCGCGAGGCGACCGCGACCCGAAAGCACTTGCTATCAGCATGTCTAGCATATGCGGCATTCTTAAGGTATTGACGAGACACCGGTGTTGACCTACGCTCCGGGGGTATTGAATCCTTTGTGGGGAATGAGAAGCGCCGAATTTATTGGAACTATTTGTTCCCCACCCTCAGGCTCATATAGCCTAATGAGCCTGATGTAGTCCTTTTCGACAACTAGAGCAGAACGATATTTATCGTGGGGTTTTCAGCTTCTGTCGAGATGAATATCGTCCGAAAAAGGGAGGAAAAACAGATAAAATAACGAGATTTTCTCTTCAAACTCCGCAGACTCTATCCAAACCACTCTGTCGAAATTGTTGTTCTGATTATTGGAGTCCTTGATGGAATGATGCCCTCTCTACTCTCGAATTTTAAAATCATCCCGGCCTGCCGCACTAAGGCATATGCAAAAGACTGTCATTCTTGGCTCACTGCGCTTGCTCTGGGCACATGATTTTCGGACCCAATGATCACTTACCCCACGGTGGGGAGGGTGATCGTTGGTTGATAATGCTGGTGCGCCCTCCCGAATGTATCGGGGCTTCGAGGGATAGGGCCTGACTAGCGCATACTTCGGTAATAATAACAATATTAATAATAATAATTATTGGATCACTGCGCTTGCTCTGGGCATGTAATTGATCTCTCACATTTTAAAACGTCATTCAAACAGTCTCTGAAATGGCTAACTATTTTCTAATGAAACCGACCTTATGCCTATTTCAGTTTCCAATTTTTCTATACTGGACCTTCTTATATTGGATACACTGTATACTAATGACTTATTAATGACTTAATACGTGTTTGTCATATGGTTTGCGTATTAATTTTTTTTTTAATTAAAAATCTTTGATTAGAATGACACCAAAAACTCACTGTCGGAAACACCACAGTCTCATAACAAAAATTTATGCAACAGACAGCCGTGATGTGCATTTATACTTGATTTCCCCTTCATGATTTCTGTAAATACATTCATCAGAGAACATTTACTTTCTATCCAACGCCGAAACGTTATATAATTCCAGGTGTAACTAAACGTAGTAATTAAACGAGTTCATCTCGCTACTAAGTTCTGGAATCGTTTCGAATATGGATGATTTTGAAAAGATTTTGCTCGTAAACATTGCAACATCGGATAGACTAAGATCAGCAGGAGCGATCTCAAGGAGATAAGATCACGATGTTGTACATGATTTACTTCTACCATTTCCATTCTATAGGATAGTCGCGGAACCCGATGGTATGTTTGTTTTATGGTATTCCAGACGTTTAATCGGATTACTTTATGGTAAGGCATATGATCGTAAATCATTTCCTGTCTGTGCGATCATGGGCCGAGTCTGAGCCTTTCGTTATTATAGAGAATATAAATATTTACAATGCCGCACTCCGGCTTATACCTTGTTAGTGGGTATTTACCGTCTGCTCAAATCCCTAAATCATATATTGCAATATTGTCAATTGTTATGGTGCGAAACAGTCGTTTTGTCGTATGAACCGAGTTTATTTTTTGATGACTTTTAATATTTTGCATCGGTATCTTGGAGCAGCGAAAGATTACACGTGTCCCTAATGCAATACACGAAAAAAACACATGAGTTGGGTCGGCGAAAAAATCCGCATGCGTCATCAATTTGTGCTATTTGTTCACAAACTGACATAAACTATTCTGTTTAAAAAATCTGTTTAAAATCTGTTTTTCCGTTAATCAGCTGTCGCCCCCCTACGAACGACAACTCTCAGAAATCGATACTTGTACGAGCTAAGGACCAACGATGTCTTCCCTATCAAAGTGTGATTCCTAACACGGAAAATCTACAACTACTGCTCCGAACAACGTAACCTTTAATGAACAATAAATTTTATTTTTAAAGTTACTATTTAATGTTACGATTTTGAGTCAATTTCATAAAATTCGTTAGCTGCAGATATTTGGAAAAAATGCACAAGTCAAATGGCTCTCAGGTAGTAAAAAATACATCAAGAGAATTTTGCATACATTCTTGTGTCAGATAACAAGAGCAGGGAAGTATTCAATTTTGGGTGAAGGACTAATGCTTCGGAAAGACTTTTGTAGTAGCTACCTTATTCTTGACTTTTCCTGAAAAAGCATGTTGAAAGATGAAAGTTTTGCTATTTTTCAGCACCGAAGACTGGCGTATTTTATAGACCGTTAGTTGATGATAATCTAACAAGACTTTTTAGAGAATTTTGTGGAACGATTCTCATCAACAAAATAAAAATCTGACAAATTCATTATATTCTCTTCAGTAATGTTATATTGTTTTCGGATATGGAAATATCTGTATGAATTCTCTTGTACAAACTTGTTTTTTTATATTCAACAGAAAAGTATATCACTACATTGAAATATCTTCTTGTATTTTTGTATATGAGTAACCTTCCAATGCATGTAGAAGTGAATTTCGTCCTTTCTCAAGATTAAGTTAAATAACAGCTCTATAAATACTTCACTTTCATCAACAGTATTGTTTATTTACGAAGCACTATGTTGATTACATGTAGAGTTGAGGAATCAAGACCCATTTTTAACAATTTTCTGGAATTTTGGACCTACATTTCTGAAAGGTTGAGTTTTACACTTTGGAAATGGTTGACAAATATTGAAATTTGTTTTCTTCAAAAAGCTACTACTGTAATTCATTTGGCACATGAACTCTCTGTTTATTTTGTCTTGTTTTTGAAAACAATTTATCTGGAATCCATAAACTGTGCCTTTTTTCCATTTCATTCCATAGTATTAAGAGTTTAATAAACATTTGCAAGAGGTCATGTGAAATTCTTAGATAATATGATCATATAAAAGGAACTTTATTTTCGGTTTTTTTTTTAAAGTCACAGCTGGAGAAAAACCACAAATTACGATTTTGCAAACTGTTGAAATAAATATACCATAAAGAGATATTTTTTTATTGTTTTCTGTTTTCGTAAGAAATATTGATGAATGCTGCTCTTTATTTTCTACGGCATAAATATTTTGCATAACAGTATTCAAGTGCAATTACTGATATAAAGAATATGTTCTGTTTGAAAAATGTCAACCAGCTGTCACCCCCAACGAACGACACCCTTCAGTAGTTGAAACTGGGCCAAGCTAAGGATTTACGAGGTCTTGCGATTCAATGTGTGATTTGTAGTAGAATACTTTCCCATTCCTGTGAACAAACAAGAATTTAATGGTCTCAACTACTCTAATGAAATTAATACAAACACCCTTGTCTGATTACCGCTAGTTGATCTTATTTATAGGACCGGTTTTGGGTTTGACCCCATTATCAAGTATAAAACTGAGATGTGAAGTTTGAAAAGTTGGTTTTATTAGGAGTACGGACAGGTATTTGATAGACAGGTAGTTGGGCGAAGCAGGATGCCAACTTTAAAATTCACTTATAAATTCAAGAGAGGAGACCTACATAAATCGAGTTGCTTATTTAAGGGTATATATTTCTGGTTTTTAATTGATTTGTTAATTTCCGTGGCTTCCAACAAATTAATTTTTTCTTTTTATTACATATGTATAGGATTTTGAGGTTCTCTTTACTTATCCTGTGTTTTAATTCTTGAAGACGTTCGTACATTGTAGATTTTTGTCCAAACAGACGTGTTCACGTAGCCTTATGTCAAAATTTCTACCGGTTTGGCCAGTATATACTGCAGAGCATTCGCCACCCTTTATTCTATATATACCTGATTTTTTCATTCTATCCCGTTTGGGTGTTGTATGAAACTGCAGTTTCGTCCTATACGGATATTGTCAAACGAATACAAAAAACTCATTTATTGTTTCATTTGTTGTATTCGTTTGAAAATGTTCCTGTAAGTCGAAACTGCAGTAACGTAAGTTACGAATACAAACATCGGAAGATTTATTTCTCATTTTTCATTCATCAAATGTTTTTTTTTGACTGAAGATAATATTCGTAGTGCTGGGAATATTAACTGTTTTCATATCACACCGTTTGAATTCGCATTGATCCACAGTTCGGTTTCTAGTGGAATGTATAAATCACTTCTAGGGTTGCAATACATTCGCAAAACAAATTGCTACAAACGCTGAGAAGCACCACAAATTGTTTCCTTTCTGCATTCCCAGTGCCGATTGATTTTCCGTAATTTAAGTTTTCAGTTTCCACGTCACATACAATACTAAGAATTTATTAGTCTTGTTTGTAAATAAAACCCCATCGTTTCTCTTCCAAAGTTGTTATTGGGCCCAACGAAAAATTCCTTTCGGGTAATTTATTTGAAATATTACTTTGTTTGTTTGAAGGTGGTTGTTGACAATGTTTTGTGGTGTATTTCATCAGTTCGGACTTCCATTGTCTAATCTGATATAAAATGATTCGAAACCCTGAAAAAACAATTACAAAATTAATAAGGTTAACCGAAAATAACAATTTTTTTAAACAAAAAACTAAATTTACTAAAAATTAACATACAAACTATAACCA
>WOGN01000013.1:13827-43267 GCA_015342105.1 Leptinotarsa texana | reverse complement strand
AATATAAAAAATAAACGAGGCTCCCCAAGGCGGTCGGTTGCAAGTTGAGTTTAGACATCGACTGAGAAACGAAATTTGCTCTGTGTTAGGATGAACCGCTTAACGGACCGCCTTAGGGAGCCTCATTTGTCATTCTAATTGAGGATTGACTCTTCTGTCAATTCCATACTTGGAGATTATCAACAATAGCCGAAAAGTCTATACCTGCAAAAACTGTGAATGAAAGACATTTTTCGGATCCCGTAAAACAAAATACCGTCGGTTGGAGCAGTACTTCATGGATAAAAATAATTATACTATGATTACAAAGGGCAAAATGGATTATCAAGCCAGTGGAGTAACGTGGGAAAATTGTTCACACACTACTTTGAATATCAACATCATTCAATATAATATAATTTCATTAACTTATATTTTTGCAATTATTTGTTTTATGATGTGTTTTCATTAAATTATTAATTATTGTTAGTTTCGAGTTGAAAATCATTTTGTTTTGTTAGGTTTGACATATAATTGTTATACTTTTGATATGTCTTGTTGGTGGTTGATGAAAAAATTGAGTTTTGAGTTATCTGACTGATATATGAAACCTTCTTATCCATGCCCCCACCCGGGTTGAGTGCCCTGGAGTAAAAACTTCGCCCCACAAGATAAATTTTGTGAGAAAAATTCAATACACCATTCCATCCACCCACGCTCTCCGAGCAGTCGTCAATCCTACTGAAGGGCACTTCAGCAAGTTTGACATCTGATCTTTTTTCAGGGGGACAAGTCAGCCTTTAGGTTCTTATACTTTCTAATCGATTGAATTGTTTAATCATGACTTTCCACTGAATTTTTGCATGGGATCCCCCAAAAACCAACTGGAGACAAGTGTCTTTTTTATCGCGCGCATATGTTGATGTTTCCTGGAGTATCTGAAAATGAACTGAATTATACCAGACTCCCGAGGTGGTCTTTGATTCTGTTTCGTCGGTCTTCTGTATTTGTTCCTCTCTCTGAATCTGAGGTCATCCCTGTTTAACGCATCGTGTAGATCGCGTAGCGCTGAGTTGTTGTGCGTTCTAATTTTATCGAACACGCTTTCTGTGTGTTCTCTCATATACACGTCCACATATAGCGTGTTTAGGTCTAGGTCTCTGTATATATACATCTATTGGGCATATACCTCGTAACGTTTACGGCGGCCCTTACGGACGCGTTCATAAAACTTTGAATCTGATTTCTGTATATTTATGCACACCGGTCCCAGTAAGTGCAAGCATGAGAACTGTTCTTATCATCAGCAACTTTACTTTCAGCCCCATGTTGCTTCTGTGGCTTGTTATTGTGCTAGGCGTTATCTGGCTGATCTCGTCATTTCAATTCTCTCCCGTACGTGAGACATGAATGTTAGTTTCCTGTCTAGGGTGACTTTCAGGTATTTTGCTTTGTTGGTCCATGAAATCTCTTGTCCGTTAAAGATAATGATGCCTTCCGTTTGTGCTCGCCTGAGGGTGAACAGTAGCACCTGACTCTTGTCAGGGTTTATACTGATCTTTCACAGGTTGGCCCATTCGTCTAATATGTCTGCCTGTTGCTGCAAATATCTGGTGACATGCGCTTGGCTTGTTGATCTCGTCAGCAGAGCTGTGTCGTTTGCGTGGAGCGCCAACTTGTTAAAGTTGTTCTCCGGCTTGGGTACGTCTGCTGAGTAAAGCCAGAAGAGGTGTGGCGAAAGAACAGCACCTTGCAGGATCCCTGCTTCCAGTAGTAGAATTGTTTATAGTTCGTTTCCTACTCTGCAACAAAATCGCCAGTCAGCTAAAAAAGACTGGATTAATCTTACCATCGGTTTTGTGTAGCCAAAATTCCGTGTTAGGAATCACACGTTGAAAGGTAAGACCTCGTTAATCCTTAGCTCGCACAAGTTTCGACTTCTGAGGGTTGTCGTTCGCAGGGGTGCGACAGCTGGTTAACGGGAAAACAGATTTTAAAACGGATTTTTAAAACAGATTTTTAAAATTGCTCATTTTGGCCAGGAGTCCGTCATGCCAAACTCTGTCGAACTGTCGAACGTCTTGGAAACATCTAAGAAGATAGTTCCGGTGTTGTATCCTTTGCCGAGGTTGAAGCCTTTGGTCGCAAAGTCTACTACCCTCAGGACTTGTAGCTCTGTCGAGTGTTCTGATCTCTAGCCGGACTGTTCGCCTGGTAGGATTCCTAGTTCTCTGGTTTGGTCTTCAAGTCTCTTCAAGATGACAGGCTTCGCCACTTTGCTTATGGAAGATAGTAAGATGATTGGCCTGTGATTATTTGGGAATAGGTGGTTCTTCTTTGGCTTCGGTATGTGGATAACCGTTGCCTCTTTGAACGGGTACGGGAAGTGCTGCAATTTGACTATAGCATTCATGAAGTTATATATGGCTGCTATAACGTTGCGCGGTAGAATTTTCAGTGCCTGGTTTGTTATTCGGTACGGGTCTGGGGCTTTCCGAGTGGATATACATCTTGGGATGTCTTCCTTTTCCTTGGGAAAAGTTGGGGCCATCATGCATTGTCCGTTCTTTGTCTTATTATTCGTACCGTTCTTTACACGTTGTTCTCTTTGCACTGCCTCTCAAAGTTGTCCGCAAACGCTTTCGCTTTCTCCAGGTCAGTGTTCACAATTCCTTGCTCTCCGTGAATTGGCAGGTATGGCTGTCGAGGTCCCTTCCTGAGTACTTTCTGCATTCTCCATACAGACTGGTCTTCAGTGTTTAGTTCTTCCAGTCCATTGTCTGTCTCGGATCGCTCTCAGTTCTGTTTGAGTAATCTATTGCATGCTCTTTGCATGCATAGTCTCTTTTATCCATAGGTGCACGTTTCTTGAGGCGTCTTTTTATTCTGATCAGCTCCACCGTTTCAGGTGGGAGCTGCTCTTGGAAGTTGAAGCGTGGGGCTGGGACTTTCCGTGCGCTTCTTTCCATCGTTTGGATGATCGCCTGCTGCAGCTGGTGTGTGGCGTTCTCCAGATCTGTTTTTGTTTCGATGCGTGGCATATTTCCCATCGCATCACGTATGGTGCGCTGGAATTCCATCCAGTCAATGACCCGCTTTGTTGGGTTGTCTGTTTCCACTTCACCTCTTCCTGACGAACTTTCATCTAGTACTTTCATTTCCGTAGTATCAATGTTCTGCACTGGTGCGATGTCAAGAATTACAGGGACTTGTTCTTCTCGTGGGTAGTATATTGGGGATTCCGGTGCTATCACCGCGATGTCCTCAAATTCTTCTAGTATTCTGGCTAGCTGTCTGCCCCTTTGGTTTCCATTCCTGCAGTTCCAGTCGCACGAATTTGCGTTCAAGTCGCCTATGGCAACTGTTGGATGATGATCTGGGAATATTTCCGCTATATCGGTTCTCTCTAGTCTTATACCTTGCGGAGGCTGGTAAACCAACGCAATCCTCAGCTGTTTGTAGCGTTTCAGTTTTACCTTGACCGTTACTGTTTCTCCTTGTTGTATATCTGGTTTTGTATGTTCGTGTTGCGCTAAGTCGGTTTTGACTAGTAGCGCTGCGCCTCCCGCCGCTGCGGTTCCGCCCGCACGATCAGGTTAACGCACGTCCTTAGCGCGAGTATTTTGTCATGGTCTTTCGGTACTTTAACCAATAATAGTGGTAGTATGAGTCTTGTTTTTCTGGATGTCATTCTATGATACTCCAGAACCTCTGTCCTTGTTTTTTCAGATCGTCCGCTACGTCGACTCCCCCCACATATCCGGTATTCCCCGGATGACTGCGTGGAGCGGGATGTCCTTTTATAGGGTATATGTATGGAATTCCAGGTGGAATTCCTCCATGAATTTGGTGTAAGTATGGATATATATATGCCGTCTTTTGTTAGGCGCGCCCTGTTATATTGGATTTGCCTTTTTTCTAATTCCTTCGACACCTCGTTTCACTTCTATGAATCGTGCATCACTATTAGCGGTGGTTTTGACAAGTCTGTATTTGGGTTTGTTGTGTCTTTTGGCGGAGGGGTTGGTACCACTTCGTTTTTGTTTGGCTTTATTTTTGGCCATATTTGAAGTGTTCGTTGATGTGGTTGGTACCACTTCATTGTCTGGCGTCCTTTCGTTTGCTGTTAGTATCCCTGCTTCTATGGCTACCGTTTTTTCCTCGTTCTCCATGTCCACGTGGCTTTATTTCTGTCTGGCAGGGGTTAGCACCATTTGTTCAATGGTTGCCGCTTCCTCTGTCAGCGTGTCCTTATATAAGTGCTCCTATTGCTTTGCTTTTTTCATGCGCCAGGCGTCGTCTGATACGGCGGTTGGACTTTCTCTCTACCCTTTCGAATCCGTCTTTCGAGTCAGATTCGGTATTTTCTGCTGGATTTTTGGGAGCTCTCTCTTTGGGGGCTCTCTTCTTGCTCACCTTATCTTTCCCTTCTTCAGGGATTTTTCCATCAGTTGTTTTCTTGATTGTTTTTACCCTTCCTTCTTCAGGAAGGTCTTCTTCTTTATTCTGACCGTTTTCACTTTCAGTTTCTTCTGCTATCTCCATGATTGTCCGTTCCTTTGCCATTTCATCAGCATCAATTCCCGCATGGCTAGCGTATCTCGTCTTTTTGCTTCTCGTTCTCTTCCCTCAGTCTTTTGTTTTCCTGTTCCATTTTTCAATGTGACAGGTACAAATTTCTGTAAGTTTTAAAAAGAACAAGTGGCGCAATTTCCGTGTTGTATGTTTTTATCACTCAAAACTAGTCACATCCACTCGTTTCACTCATAGCGCTATCGAAACCTTTTCAACTTCGCGTCCAAGTTTTATAGTAAAAATACCGAAAGGTTGAGTTGCTTGCGATTATCGTGTCAGGTTTCCTCTACTGCTTATATAATACTTTTGTGAAGTTGATAAATTTTTGATAACATGCTCAGTCAGTCATAAAAGTCGATATGGACTAATGCAAACCACTTCATCACAAAACTTGAAGGCAGATCCAATTGCTAAATATGGAGTTTCCAGTTGAATATTATCCTAAAAACTATAGGAAAATATGATGTTGCTGTAGGTGATATTCCAAAGTTGGATGTTGTTCAGAAGAAGAAGAAGAAGTATTCAAATAATCAATACGAAAGAAACTTGAAATGATAATGATAATATAAAAAAAAAAAATGATGGTCAACTTCGGAATATAACTACTAGGTACTGAATTTTCATTTGTAATACCTTTTAAACATTAAGGTAACTGGTTAACAAAAATACATATTTATGATTTTTCTATATAATAGTATTTAAAACTTTCTGAAGACTTACTTCCAATGTGAAATGTAAACTCTGGAATAAAAACGACAAATGCAAACACTTGACAAACGAAAACCAAGGTAGGTTTGCAAGTGCATAAAAATAATATATTCAGTGTATATTTTTCCAAAATCAAATTTGAAACTTCCCAACGTGACTATTGATCAATTTCATGAAAAAATTATGAAGAAGATAACCAAGATGTTTGATGTTGAGTAAACATTCAGCCTGGATACGTATTCTAGAAACTCTTTATTGTGTGATTTTCACTAGACAGTTTTACAAAAACGCAACACGTGTTTCGTCATACAATGGCCTACTCGGGCATGTCTTAATAACTAATTCTACACATTAAATGCTATATATAACTTATTCTACAATTTGAAGTACCTGAATTTCAAGTAGCTGATTTTTTAAGTTTGTAATGAATTTAAATACCTGAGCTTATGTTCCATTTTCCACATATGGAAAAATATTCAGTAACGGATAGTTATTTAATTCTAATTGATCATTCAGTAAATTACCCAAATTCCTGAATCTATTGATTTCTACACATTCTAGAAGACTGAGTTTCAAACTCTTCTCTTCTAAATGCAACACATCGTATTCATGATTGAACTCATGTACTTCTGCTAAAAGGTGGTTTGCAAATGTGGAATTGGTCTTTCTATTTACAAAACTACTTCTATGTCTCTAATTCTTTGTAAAAATGTCCTTACAGTTTGGCTCATATACAGTTTTCGACAAGAGCCACAAGTTAGCTTATTATACTCCTGATCTATCCAACAACGAAGTTTCGTCTTTATTGTTTTTAATAAATTTACTTAGATTATTATTCGTTCTGTAAGCTACGTTTACGCATTTTTTCTTCAAAAAACGGGCAATATTCCTGTGGTTGCTTCACCCAAATATGACAATGTCCTATAACTGACGTTATCGCATCTTGAATATGGGTAGACTAAGACCATGGCTTGCTTTTGAAGTTTTTTGGTAAGAATGGCGTTTATAATGTCTACTTTATAACCGTTATTTAGAATACGTTACTTATGGATTCTCATCAAGTATCGGCCGATTACATCATATATCAGTCTGGATACTACTACAATTGAAGTAGAAATTTAACAAAAACATTGAAAATTTCAAAAACATGCATGTTTATTCCAATCTAGAAGAAGTAGAACGCAATTTTATCATAACATTTTGATGTTTTGAGTTTCTCCATCCTGATATGTAAACTTTATAACGTGGATTAGGCTACCTATCGGGCGCGTCCCCAGGTGGCGGACAGGGGAATGGCCAGGGGACTGGATACCGTATCCGGGAAGCCAATGTGGTCTCAAGAAGGGGTCGCTGTCTTGAGACCACATTGGCTTTAGTGGAACTACAACCCCCCAAAAGCCTTCGCAATACATGCCTTCGTCGACCAGCCTATCCAAGCTAACGTGTGAGGAATCGTGCTGATAGCTGAATGGCCGCAGGGTGATATGCGGTCACGAACGATCCCCTTGGGGAACTGGGCGAAACCTCATTGTAATCAGCCTACCTCTGGTAATGCAGGGCTCTGCCAGAGGTAACCAACTCTCTCCTTGCTAATCGTGAGAACACACATGAATCAAACAACACAAAAACAGAAACAAGAAAAACAAAAACCAATCCAGAGGCTGGACAGAAGTGCTCACCCCAATCTGAGGCGGTGGCTGGGGATGAACAAAAATGTCCACCCCAATCTACCACTTGGAATGAGGCTGGACACAGCAGATCACCTCCAACAGCAAGGGCACTTCCTCCTGCGGTGGGAGCCATGGGCTCCGCCTTACATAAGGAATTGAGGAATTGGCTGCGCCTGCAGGAAAGCTTTCTCACTTGTGCACCTCTTCGGAGGGAACCCTAAGAAGGTTGAAGAAGCTGCGCAATGGCAGTAATATCGCTACACCTTCGAAAACCTTCGCGGAGGTCACCTCAAGGTTGCCAAAGAGAGTGTGTCTTTGGCGAGTCTTGGCCTACACCTGCCAATATAAAGGAGATGTCCCCTAGTGACCTGTTCACATTCCTGGAAAGGACAGCATGGACGATGACCTAGGAGGACAACTCCTCGGTAGGATGTACAATGGGTCACATGTGGCCTAAGGTCTCTAAAATACGCAACTTTGCCACAATTTAAATAGTTGAAATATGTGTTAGGAACCACACGTTGAAAAGTGAGACCTCGTCACTCCTTAGCTCGCACAAGTTTCGACTTCTGAGGGTTGTTGTTCATAGAAATGCGATAGCTGGTTAACGGAAAAACAGATTTTTGTTTTTACATAGATGTAATTTTTCACTTTCCTCTTTTGAACCTCCTTCGACATAGATATACGAAAAAACTTTGTTCAGTTCAGATGATAAAACAGTTCACCATTCAGTAACAGAAGTTACCAGTCAAACTTGTCTAGTACCGATAGCATTGAATTGTTGTGAATAATTTCTACAAAAATCTTGGTTTCTTTGACAAATATATTTGTCAAGTACACAAATTCGTTGAGATAAAATGATGTTAGTACCAAATTGGCAGTCGGATGATTTTCAAACGTTTATCAGAATTGTAATAATAATTCAGGCGACATTGCATTAGCAGGTCAAAATAGTAGATACTGCTGAGTATTGGATCACAAATACCTTTTTGGACTCTGGTTTCGTTACATATATTGATCAAAATAGAATGAATGGTTCAGTAGGTAGATTATGGAATATTTATTTTCAATATTCCCCAGTTAAGAAATAAACATTATTATCAGATAAGAACATTTCAAAAGTTAGTTGAGATTTGGACAAATATTGGAAATGATCAACCAATTTTTCTCAACTCCTCATAACGATGGAATAAAAGTTTCTATAAGGTTTTATTGCAAATATTACGAATTCATGATCTCTTGGTTTTGTTAGTAATTATTCTCGTAATGCAGACGAGCCACATCCATCAAATGTTTCGACACCAAATCTCCTGTTTCCATTACCAAACTGAAGAATATTCCTTTTTTCTCGATTAAAATATGTGGGTGATCGTATTCAACTATCTTTCCAGCTTCCATTACCAAAACTTTATCGGAGTCCATGATGGTATTTAGTCTGTGAGCAATGGTCAAAATGGTACACTCGGAGAATTTGTTTCTTATCGTTGTTTGAATCAATTCGTCAGTTCTGGAAAAAAACAATTTGTATCTGCTTTGGGTTAGAATGATAATTAATCATAGAAGTTCACAGATGTCGAAAAAATCAATAACTCAATTTTATGTGAAAAATAAATGATCGACAGATTACAACTTAGTACTTCAGAAATATAGTATGTAAGATTTCTTTCAAAAATAGAGTATTTCTAGAATTTTCTGTATCTGTAGAGTAGGTAGAGTGAGTGTAGGCCCAAAGCACTTAGTTCACATGTGACCCATTGTACATCCTCCCAAGGAGTTGTCCTCCTAGGTTATTGCCCATCCTATCTTTTCCAGGAAGGTGGACAGGTCTCTGAGAGACATCTCCTTTATATTGGCAGGTGTACGCCAAGACTCGTCGAACCCACACACTTTTATTGATGATAACTCCGGACATTCGCGTAGGACATGCCTGACAGTTTCATCTTCCTGTTCACACATCCTGCATAGAGGTGTGTCCACTAGCTCCATATTATGGAGGTGTTTCCTTAGTTGGCGGTGGCCATTCAGATATCCTACTGTTAAGCATATATTTTTGCTGGTCATCACCAGATATTTCTTCGGCGCCAGATTCCCAGGGTCTCCAAACCGCTTTCTTGGCTAAAGAGTCGGCAATGCGATTACCTTTACTGCTACTTGAAATTTATTTAAATATCCGGAATAGCATTCTGTCTCCAGAAAAGGAACAAATGAATTACATTTTTTTACACGAGTAAAATTGAATTGAATATTGAGCTTGATTCAAATTTTAAGCAATGTATATACTGGTTGTAGAATTTCGTTAGTTGAAAAGAAGAAGAAAATCCAAATCACCTGAAGAATGGTTTAGGAAAATGAAAGTTCAGATGAAACCTGCAAAGCTGAAGATGATGTTTACAGATTTCCATCAATGAAGTTACTGAAAAGAACAATGATAAATATCAAAATTATGCATCTAGAAATATTATTTTTTTCACATTCACTTCATTATCTAATAAGAAGGCCCTATTTGAAACCCAAAATGCTCTGAAATCTGGTGAAAATTTAAGGCTCTCTTAGTAAGTACTATGATGAAAATCGAGTTTATGAAACGGAAACAATTATGAGTGTGACAAAGATTTCCACGGCTTTAGCTGAGGTTTTCATATGATGATCATCAGAAATATTTAGGAAATGATCTAGGAACTGATATTCAAATAATCTTATGAAAACGGTTACAATCCGATTCACTTGTTCTTATCTCAAATATTTTTCGAATAGGTAGAGGCGTTTCTTACCCAGTACTAGATGAAATGGAGAAATTCTCAAAACTAGAATCTTACACCAGCCAAAATTATGATGTTACTCTATAGTGAGGTTGAAATATTGATTTTGAAATAAGAGTAATTTG
Source organism: Leptinotarsa texana (assembly GCA_015342105.1). Classification (NCBI taxonomy): domain Eukaryota; kingdom Metazoa; phylum Arthropoda; class Insecta; order Coleoptera; family Chrysomelidae; genus Leptinotarsa; species Leptinotarsa texana. The sequence goes on along the minus strand of WOGN01000013.1, from coordinate 33,451 downwards.
CTAGCACGAAATATTTTTATAGAAAACTTCAAAGTCAGGCTTTTCATCATTCCAACATATTATCATCATTATCGACTGAAAATGTCTCACTATTGTCCTGGTAGAATATTTTACAAACAATATCCAATACTTGAGACTTGAAACTTCTTGCCGACTTACGATAATAATCTCTTCAAATATTATCCGTTTGTTGGATAGGTACATTTCATTGTAATATATGAAACACTCAAATATTATTATGAGAATTGATCCATAATTTCGAAACATTCTCTAATGAAAACTACATAGATCCTCTCAATTTCAAAAATGCAATGGAAAAAATAATACCTGTGATCGACATTGGCAGTAGCTTCATCTAACACAACTATTTTGTTATTCCTCAAAATGGCTCTTGCTAAACAAACTAGTTGTTTTTGTCCGGTACTGAAATTGTTTCCTCCTTCTGTGACCATCATGTTGAGCGAGGAAATGGCACTTTTCAGATGTATCTACAAAAACCCTGTGTGAGTCTGAAAAGTTTGTTGAAGGGTATTTGAGATGCGATGTTAGTTTGCGAAAAGCCTACATAAAAATCCGATCGAGAGATACTTTATTGAAATTTTGATCGATGAACATGGTCATCCCGTATTCATAACAGTTGAGCCTTGAAAACACCATGATACACCATTATAATACCATTGATATATCAAACTTTAGTTTATTTGACTTCAGAAAGAATTTCTTTGAAAAAATAGTTTTCATTGCCAGAATTTCATTCTTTTAAGAACTACTTTCACGTGCCCCAATTTTGAAAATAATACCTTCATTTCATGAGTAACTAACGACAAATGATTATGAATGTTAGAATAATGTGTGTATCTTACATACCTGATCCAGTGCTTCCCATATTTGACTGTCTGTACACTGCCCAAAAGGATCCAAATTGTGACGAATGGTTTCCGAAAACAATACAGGATCTTGTGGAATTATTGATATATTCCTTCGTAGCGCATCTAACTTGATAGTTTTTGTGTCTACGCTATCAATTGATATAATTCCATCAAACTGACTCAGATTGAATAGGGCTGTTATTAGAGAAGACTTTCCTGCACCCGTTCTACCTACCACTCCTACCTGACATATTAACATTTTTTTTCAGTACCAGTTGCAATTAATTTCAGAAATTAGTTTTGGTGTATATCATGTATTGTTTATTGTCACGAGTGACGACACATTTGTTTCAATCCTCCTCAAATAACCATTTAGATATACCTTAAATGGTGATAGCAACTCTTTTATTATAATTCAATTTCAAATTGAGTACTTCTTAAAGGTCTAGCCATGATAGTATCTACTTTGTCTATGATGGATATTTAGATAGATTGACATTTAGTCTAGTTGAATGTATTAGTATTTACTATCCTTCACCAGAATAAAAATTTCATCTTTTCGCGACCTTCGCTAACTGAGCATCATCGGATGTCGAATCCCGTACCCATTTTATATTAATGAGATATCCATATTCAATGAGTCGAGAATAATTCAATACATTAGTCAAAAAAGTCAACAAATATCACATTCCTCTTATTTTTGAAGATCAATTGTTACGGGTTAATTTAAAGTACCGTCGAATTCCAATAGCTGACGACAAAAAGTAGGTGATTAAATTTGTTATTCCTACATTTGAGTCCTTCTCTTTTTCATTAAAAATTATCTAGTTGATTGTTAAAGTAGTTTAGTTTATTCTTTGATTCAGTCATTGAAAATATTTTGTTTCACTATTTTCATGCAACATTTTGTTTGAAGCTATGCACTTATCAGAGCAGAGACAAATAAATAATTCACAGTTGTATGAGTGAATACGAAAAATATTCTTCATTTTTCTAAATGATTTTTTCCAACAGTTTTGGGACTGAAAATATAACATAAAATAGTAAATTCCTGAGGATAATTTTGTTTCATTTTTCAATCTATTTCTACATTAGTAAAAAATCTATATATATTTTCACAACAAATTGGAACAGATATTGTATAAAATATATTGGATTTTAAGTGCTGCTCAAAGAACTACCTAGTTTAATAATTAAATAAAATTTAGTAATAGCTGAAGGCTTTCGGAATAGAGGAGTTGACATGAACAGGGGCTTGATAACTTTAAAATCTAAGTCTCCTTATGAATATTCTTTATTGAATTACCTTTTCTTTTGAATTTATCGTGAACGTTATTCCTCTCAGAGCCAAGGTATCAGAATATTTCATAAAAACGTTTTTATACTCAATCTTTCCTGTTTGCGGCCATTCGTTGTGCAGAATACCTGTGAAGTTTCAAGTTTTAATTAAGTATGGTAGATATATTTGAGGAAGCTACTGTGCTAGCGAAACGTTGTGATTATATTTTTCAAATGAAGTTTATGAAGATCAAATCGTGAGGTGTAGTTTTTGAAATTACTATGGATCTTCATTAAGTAACGGCCGAATCAATCAGAAAAAAAATAGTAGATAATTGTACCTCTGATATTCTCGTTACAGTCTTCTGTGGGAAGCTTGGAATATTCTATGATTCTTTCAATGGAAACCACGCTATGTATAACATCGATACTCCTCCTTATTCCATACTGTACGATTGCTGATAATTGAAGAGAGTGATATATTCCTAGTCCTACAAAACTTGCATCACTTCCACCAACTGGAAAATAATTGCATTAAAGGTGGTTGATCTTAATTTCATCATGTTCACATCTTCACTTTGAAAGAAAACAATCAAATCAAAATCAAGAATTCGTTATCAACCATTTGTCTTGAACAAATGCTGTATGTACAGAGTATATACAATATTTACGTCTCTCCCACATACCGGAGTGGTAGGGAAAGGGAAAAGGATTGGTCAATGAAAGGGGGGATTAGAGTATGAAACTTCAATATTGAGAACCAGAATGTCCGTGAGGTAAAACGCCGCCTCACAATCCCACGGGAGGCGCACCCGCTGGTGTTAACGGGTGGCTCTTTGCCCAACAGAGTCTCATTTTAGCATTCATTCTAGACTTCCTGTCTCCTGCCGGGGCTCACGAGAGATTTCTCGTGATGTAGCGGTTTCGATATCTCACATCGGAATGTAGTAGTTAAGTGTTGCAAGTTTATCACTGCCTCTCTGAAGAGAGTTGATTAAAAAACCAGGGAAGAGTATTTCTGATATCACAATAATACGTAAATTATCTTATTCAGCTTTTTCATGAACTAAGCGCGATCAAATTCGCGCCTTTCGTGTTTTCGGGGCTGATTATAATAACTCACAAGCTCCGTGTCGTCCCTCGTCAGCATGATTTTCGGTAGAGAGAACTTGAAGAATTTATAAGACATCCTCCTGATATATTCTGTGACCGTCTCGACAGATTATTCGATGAAATGTATCTGTCACTGTTCTTGCAAATATGGAGCACCTTATTCTGCATCGTCTTGAGTCTCCGCAAAGGAGTCCTTTTGAGGCTGTTGAATATGGGACAAGCGTACAACATACCTGGTTTAATTATTTGTTTGTAAATTAGTAGCTTGTTGTCAACAATGAACTTAGTTTCGTGCAATGAGCGGGTACGTTCGTTTTACCGTCGCACTCGCTCGTTGGATCGCCAAGCTCAGATTATTCTTTGAATTCAGTCGCCTATCCAGGATAACTCCCAGATATCGCTCGATCCTCTGCTCATCAACGCAATTATCCATATCCAGAAGATAGTAAATTTCTTCGAAAAGTTGACGAGTTCCGTTTTGTTAGGCTTGATATTGATTTTATTACGCTCGAAGTACGGCACGACCAATTTGTCAAGGTGGATCTCGAGCTGTTGCTTCGCAACCTCGCCTGTGAATGAATGCGCGTATATCGCAGTACCACCTGCGAATATACCAATATTCGTTTTCGGGATAATCGGAATGTCGTGCCAGTACAGCGAGTACAAGTGTGGTGATAGGCAGGACCCCTGCGGGACATCTTTTTCAATTAGATAATTCGTAGTTGTGGTCTGGTCCACTCTCACACGAAAAGTTTGGTTGCTCAGGTAGGATTGAAAAATCTTAATCACGAATAAGGGCAGGCCTGCCGACCACATCTTGGAGACAAATTCCTTTATCTAAACTCTATCGAAAGCTTGTTGGATGTCCAACAGGACCATACCTGAATTCTTCTCCTGGTTGAAGGATCCCTTAATTCCGTGAATAACCCGAATCAAATGGGAAGTTGTATCCGACTTCGCCAAAACCTGAATTGCTCCTCGAGGATGAGTTTCATCCTATCTTCCGGGCGAGAAGTTCTACTCAAAAGAATCCTATCAATGACTCCGCCGCCTCACTGAGACTTATGGACTACCTCCGCTTGCTTGAGACAATTTGGGTAGTGTCGGTGTTTGATCATAGCATTGACTGTATGTAGTAGTTGTACAACACCCTTTCGCAGTAGAGTGCGTAGTAGAACTGCCTCAAACCCATCGACGCCTGGTGCTTTAATTTTCCCCAGGCGCTTGATGGTTTCGATCACCTCCTCGACGTCCGTGATCCACTTCAGCAATGTCGTCTTCGATATCGTAGGCGCTGGTCTGGTAATGATGTTGTTTGCAGTGCTAGCGGTAGCTCCGTGTTGAAGAAAATAATCAGTAGAATACGCTTTATGTTAGTATAATTATAATCACTTCATAGTTTGATTGGATACGTGGAACCATTAAACGTAAATTATATAATTTCCAATACATTTTTGTATTCTAAAAAATGAACGAACGTTAATTAATTCAACAGGAACTATCTATAGAGAAACAGATCGGAGAGTTTTTTATTCTATTCATTTCTATAACAAATTTAGACTCGTGTTATTTTGAGAAGTTGAGAATTTACGAAATTATTTTCTAAACATATCTTTCTTTATTAACTCACAACAATGTTTGAAACTTTAACACAATTTTCACATTGACAACTTCGCTAAAGACGCGTTTTGCTTCATAGTAGTTTCCTCAGTCAAATTGATGTCTGAGAGACACTCACTGCTTTCACCTATGTCTCTATCACTGTCATTCATTATTGTGGATAATGGTGGACGCTTTGAGGAATATATCATCAAATTTATTTTTGAGGTGATCTGATAATTGATGTTAGTGATGAAAGGTACATCGGAAGCCTCTGGCATGATATAAATGCAAAACAAGCACTTCACTCAAAAACCAGAACTGTAACATTCTTCTTGATGTGCGTCCACCAACCAAGTTGGCGTCTTCAAAAGATAAAGTAAACTCACAGTCTACGTCTCTTCTTCAGCACTGGTGTTTGGGAAAAGTGATTCCTCTGAATGCTATAGTATTGATTCTCAAGGAAAATACCGTTTCTTGAAAAACTTGTTTAGAAACACATTTGTCAGTTGACTGTCCATTTCGGTCAAAAACATTTCTTTGAAATCAGTATTTTCACTACTCTTTATTATTTAAAAAAAAATCGATTTTTTTTCATTTGTTTATCTGATAAAAAAAACATGCATCATCAAAAGAAATTATATGAAAAATAGAAAATAATCGATCATTACAGAAAGATACGTGTTTTTATGGTTGTGCAAAAAATGAAGTGAGATAGTGTAATTGTTCATAATAAATTGTTTATGAAATTAGCAAACAATGATTATAAAACTGTAGTGTTTTCGTTTATCTGCTCTTCCATTTCCACTTTCTCCTTCTGTTTTTCTTCTTTTCCTTCTGTTTTCCGAATTTTTTATTAGAATGACAGTTCCATGACTGGTCGCCGATAGTGCGCTATCAAGATGTTTTTCTAAATGGAAACGGGGTTTCGCAAACAAACGCTAATATTATAGCAAAAGAAAGGGTTTGGCTTTCTAATTCTCCATCTTTATAAGAAAGTGTTGGGAAGTTCCAAATGGATTGAAAAAAGAAAACAAGATGTGTAAAAGTTACTTTTAGATACAAACTGGAAAAAAGACCTTTCAAATTAATATTGAATTACGTGAAAGAGAGAGTACTTTCAAAACATCCACTTGTATACAAAAACACTTTTTTCTGTTCAGTTCATTTTCCAAACATTCGTTGCGGAATTGAATCACATATCATTCACATAATTGTTACACAATGTAGTATAGGAGATGAAATTTCACCTACATGAAATACTATCATCCTCAATGGCGGATAATGTTTTGGAATCCCGAAAGTTCCCATCTAGATACCAACATCAGATGTCACCGATGATTTGAATCTACTCATGTCACGAGGACATTACGTAACGACATTCACCAGCTAATTTGATTCAATCCCAGTCTTGGTTATATTGAAAGTGGTATATTCTCAATAGAGATGGAATTGAATCAGATATCTTTCACAGGAATACACAATAATAAGAATGAAACAAAAGAGATGAAATTTCACTTAGATGGGATATCATTTTTGAAAGTACTCTTCCTTCCGTATAAATCAATGTTTATATAGAAGTAGTTGTTTTGAAAAGGCTTTTTCTGTCAGTTTGTATATGAAAGTAGATTGAATTGATAGGAGAGCTGGCAGGCGGCCCATTTCACTGCGATTTCAGCAGATCTTTGGTTATTAGATCTTTTTATCTACCTTAGTATTTTTAATGAAACTCCTCATTTCTCCTACTAGAACCTGCATGCATTTTTTCTGCCAGGCCCCTAATGTTCATGTTATATGAGCCGACAATGCCGTGTTAGTAGATCTACCACGACACTCACAAACTTACGGTTGTTGTTCAACAGATCTTTCGTAAATTTAGGTGAGAGTTTTTTCATAAACTTTTTTGCTTGCTTGATTCCTGGGAAATTGTTCCACCGAATTAGCGACTTGGCTTGCATCCACGGATTGAAAGATTTCTTTATACTTGTCTCCGCCAGCCCAAAGAAGGGTTCTGGACCTATCGTGGCTTTGGATGCACTTTCACGAGCTATAGTATCGGTCTTTCATTGCTCTTGTATCATTTGTATCCACCCTATTGTGGAAACCTAGCTTTGTGTGCGCTAAGACAGCTCCCTATAAATCGCCAAAAGACTTGGTAGGAGCTGAGCGCCTCAATTGTGCCTGGCTGTCGGAAAAAATGGCAACGGTTTTCATCATTCTGCCTGAACATTTATCCTACAAAGTGTTCGATAGCGGCAACTTCTAGGTGTGCCGTTTTTTCCGTCCTCTCTTCATGATATGATATGATAGAGATCGAATTTGCATCAACCTGCCGGTCACCATTCGGGATTTTCTTTGAATGTAGATATGTATTGTTTGAAGGCCAAGCAGAATCTCAAAAGCTGTAGTTGGAGTCGTTCTCAAGGCTTCAGTGATATTCATGCCACTCACGCTACTCGTCTCCGATTGCTTTGTTCTTGTCCACCATGTTATGGTACCATATGTTATCATGGGTCTCACTACCCTTGTATACAGCCATAGTGTCATTTCTGAGTTCGACTCCCAGTTTTTCCCGTACATTATTCTGCAGATTCCCAAGGCCGTCTATACCTTATGGGCTGTTTTTTGAATGTGAAGACTCCACGTGAGCCTATGGTCGAAAGGTGTTTCGGTCCTCTGATTACATTTTTTTTAAATGCAATAGTGTTGGTTTTTTGGACATTAACTGAGAGATTATCGTACTCACATCATCTCTCGTGCGTTCTGATTCGATGCCAGCAAATTTGCCTTTTGTGGCTACAGCCAGATATATATGCTAGACAATAAAAACCTTCTTCCGATAGCTCCCTGAGAAGGTAGTCGATTAGGGTTGCCCACAGCAGTGGTAATAAAACTCATTCTTGTGATATAGCCTCTTCTAGAGTGGTGAATATCCTCCTTCTTTCTAGGCTAGCTCTTATCGACCGGCAAATAACCTTTGGGACTCCTTTTTTTTCTCAATTGAGCTAAAGATTGACTTCGTGGAGGCCTCGTTGAAAGCCACCTCCATGTCCAGAAAGGTAGCTACTGCCATTTCTATGTATTTCAGTATGTGATTAAGTCATTCGATTCTATATTTTTCAATACACTAAGAAATTCTCGTTTTCGAGTTTCATTAAGTTTCAAACAGATATAACTCAACTTTTTTAAATAGACACTCTGTAGTTTTCAGCATTTTACTACATTTTTAATCGAAGGTATACTATACGGAAAACAGATATTTTATAAGTAATACCCAGTTTCATTAATTATTGTAACAACAAATAATTCAGTTCTTTTCAATTTTTTAATTTTTAATTGTTTTTGGTTGTTGTTTGTATGTTATTTCTTTGTAATTAAAGTTTTTTGTTTAATAAAATTGTTATTTTTCTGTTAATCTTTTTTATTTACTTTCAGGGATTCCGAATCAATTTATATTATATTAGACAATGGTAGTGTATCACAAGTTTTAATGTTATCTAGATTGGTGCTTGAGAGGACATAAGACAGGTATCTTTTTCCGAAACAACGATGTCCGCCATTGATTAAAGTTTCGATCAATTCTACCGCCGCACTTGGTTTATTTTTCTATGTGATCGGGTAAGCGTCAAATGAAAGGATTGCCTTTTTCATTGGACAACATCCCAAGTTATGAATTTATGGTTTAATACTTACAGGTATTATGAAGCGCGATGAAAAAGTAGACTGTGATTGCTATGATAATGGTACCAATGAAGTCCACCCAAAAGGAAAACGAATAAGCGCAAACATTACAAAGTCGTGCTGCGCTTGTATATGTATCCTGAAAAGGTTTTAAACTGTGATCTGGAATTTTACCGGAAAACATGAAATGTCACATCATTATAACAGATAAACTCAGAATGTAGAAGAGATTTGGAATAGGGAAACTTCGATTTTGATGAAATTTTCAGAGACGATGGGAGATTATCAAAACTAAAGAATTGCATGCGGAAATAAAATATGAAACTGAGTGATCACATTAATTTCTGCAGTCTACAAATGATATGCATTTTTTTCTGATAATTTAAAGAAATTAATGATTCTAAAAGTAAGAATATTGCCTTTTTCAAAACTTACGTACAATCGATACATTACTATTTTGATATTCTGCTATTTTTTCAGTGTTTTTTCTATATATCGTTGATTACAATGCCTCCCAGTTAAAACTGGGATGAAAAATCGTGAAACATATCAACTTTATTCTCAAACGGTCACTTTTCTATGTGAAAATCAACTCCTCGTCAGCCACCAGCTTTGTTTTTGGCCTCTTGTTTCCAGTGAAACATGTGTTGAATATCGGAAATCGTTTAATAAAAATTTCAGTATAAAGCGTAATTGAATGAGTACGTTGGAAATATTGAAAATCAGTTGAAACACGATTTTATTATCCATCATTTTTGTGAAAGGTCGATATGTTTTTCCGTAAAGTCAGTTCTTGGACTCTTTCTCGACTTAACCAACTTAATATTGGTTTAGAATTATAATTTGATATAAAATTGAATTCAAACTACTATATTATTTTCGTTCTGTAGTAGTTTTCACATTGATGCCAATGATACCAAAGATAAAACTGACATCAGGACCATTCTGTGTACATTTGAAAAAAGTTTTTATATCAAGTCAAAAATCAACTGTTTTAAAAATTTTGGAGTTCTACAACTTCTATAAATAAGTTGTGAAGAGTGTTTCTAGGAATTCATTCTGTTAGAATCGAGTTTTCTCTAAAATACATAGATTGTGTAGGAAATATGATCTCGAATGGGACCTTTTGGGGCGGTGGTTCAATTGTTGAATTTAGATGTAGGTTTTGTGGTGGAAATTACAGAGAGATAAAAAGTGACTTCTCATCTGGTCTTCAAAATTAAAGATGAATTCTTCAACAGATGATTATCGGGGCTCTCGTTTATCGTACATGAATTGGTTTTGACTAGTATGTGGTTCCGAAAAGTGGTGTTTTCTGAGTGAAAATCATCATGATCACTTTTTCGAATGTATGAAAATATAAATAAATATTGAAAACAAAATTCACCGACCATCAATTTGTAAAATTGTGTTTTAAGCGTATTTTCCATCTCACTGGCTCTTATAGTTGTGATACCCATCAAAGAATAGATAAAAAACGAAAATACTGGAGATTTAGCTGAAAGGTACAAAATTGTATTATGCAATTTCAGTCAAAATTTCTCTTTTACTCACCCACCACCTCCAAGTGCTTCGTTTGTTTTCCAATTACCGAAATTAAATTCTGCAACTTCCAGTATACGTATAGTACTACTATCATGAATGGAAACATGTACCAGTTCGTCGTAATGATAACTACTACAGTGGCGATGGTGAAAAAGTATACCTGAAAATATAGAGATTAGAAATGATTCAGTTTACAACAGCAGCCAGATGAGTATCTAAGGATTCGACCAACTTAAACAATAAACAATTGTTTATTGAACAAAAAACAATAAACAATTGTTTATTGTTTAAGTTTCAAAATGTCCATGTAGGACGAAACTGCAGTAACGTTAGTTACAAATAAAAGTGGTTGAAAACATAAAGATTTTCATTTATATTTTCAAAAATTTAAAGTATTCATATTAGGACGGCGAACTGGCTGCATTGAGGTCCTGCACGTCCAGTGATTAGGGCAGGTGATGTCGAGATGCTGACAAGCAAGAACGCTAAAATGGTCTAAAACCCCATCGTGCATAAAACACATGGTGCCTCTTACAAGTACCGGCACTTTTTCTAAGAAAATAGGTCAGTTATCTGGCAAAAAGTCCGTGTAGAATTCACCTGTTAAGATGGACCGTTCAGCTAGTCACCAATCATTCCTACCCGAACGCCCAGTGATAATTGTTGCTGAAAATAACTTTTTCTGATAACGTGGGGATCTACATTGGCCCAAAAATGGTCATCGTGAAAGTTTACAACAGCAGCCAGCTGAGTATCTAAGGATTCGACCATAGAGATTCTAGATATGTATTTCCTGGTTATTCTATTAATTTTTTAGCCGCCTTGAGGTTGTTATTTGGACTCGTAGATATGACAAAACTACTGCTTTTGCTATAAACACTTCTAGTTTTAAAAAAGAATAACTCTGAAGATAGCTGAGACTTTTGATACAGTTCATAAATGGTTATAAAAAAATCATCTGTAACTTATTCCACAGACAATGGTACCCAGATAGCAAACACATTCTCAGAATATTTTTTCGGGATCTGAAGTTAGTTAATCGAAATATTTTAAAACATTCTCCAGAATATTAATGACATAATTGAGTAAATGGGGGGTGATATGGGAAGAAAGAAATGATTAATTTTGCATTGATGTAACATAAACAATATTGGTCCAATGAACAATATTTCTAACTTTTTTCTTTGTCACCTTTTCGCAATGTGAGAAAAACTTTTCTGATTTTAAGGTTTGATATTATTTTTATACAAGATTACTTTTTGAACAGTTTTGGTACTACACACATTTTATTCATTCTTTTATTCGGTGTATCACCGCTGATTGGATGAAATTCGAAAAAATCTGTGAGCTTTACCTTCTTGTGTCAAGTTTGTCTCTCAAAAAATAATCAGCAAATATACCACCTTCGAATCACTGAGCAATTCAACTACACGAAACAAAATTAAATTATTATTATACATATTATTATACATATACAAGGTGTTTCCTAACTATGGTACGAAACTTCAGAGGGTGATTCGTTAAGTCATTTTGAAGAAAAAAGTTTATTTGAACATTGTTTCTGAGATACAGGGCGTTGAAGTTGAAAACGTTATTTATAAAATATTCTTACACCGATTTGGTTGAGAACTATCAGTTGAAAGGGTGAGGGAGCTAGACTCCAACCTGAACGAAATGATGACGCTTGGTCGGTGGTTAAAATTTGCTACAGTTATTTGAAATAATAAGGCTTTGATTTAGTCTGAAGTAGATTGGAATTATCAGGTCCAGTGGCGTCCCAGTGGGCACCACAGCCAACAATATTGAGAAAAAAAATCTCCACTGAGTTTTTCGTTGTTTTTATATTTTTTTTTAAATTGAGCAACTGAAAATACAACTATTCCATCGCCTCTGTTTCCTTTATATCAAGCTGTGTAAATAAAAAAAAATAATAAACAGTTTCGATCTTAAAGTGAATAAACAAACTGTCGACTGCAATATATTTATTATTGAGTGTCTGACACTTTCAAAAATACTTGGAGTATTCAAAAATCTGTTTAAAATCTGTTTTTCCGTTAATCCTTATCACATTGCAATTTTCAATTATTCGATTGCTCGAGTCATTCGCATCTACTACAGGAGTTTGTAAATAAAAACCGTCAGATGACCTATAAATAAAAATCTAGAGATGAATTGATGGATGTAGCCGTTACTACGTGGAAGGAGATCATGATGAAAAGAGAAGTGAAAATTTCTATATTTTTTACCACTTTTATTTGTAACTAACGTTACTGCAGTTTCGTCCTATATGGAAATTTTCAAACTTAAACAATAAATAATTGTTTATTGAACAAAAAACAATAAACAATTGTTTATTGTTTGAGTTTCAAAATGTCCATGTAGGACGAAACTGCAGTAACGTTAGTTACAAATAGAAGTGGTTGAAAATACGACGAAAAAACGACCTAACAAATCACCCTTTGAAATTTCGTGCCGTAGTTAGAAACACCCTGTGCGCGTTGAAAACGGCCATCTTGCAATGTTAACGAATTTTGATATGGAATTTTATTTTTTAACCAAGTTTTGTTTCTTATTTATTCTACTTAATGAATAGAAGAAAACCTGTCTCAGATTAATTTACAGATTTCCTAATAAGGCCCGATATATAAACATCATATGAGGGAAAACAAAGTTATGTTTCCATCATATAGATTTGAGACAGCCTGTGGTGAAATACATCCTTTGGATGACACTCAAAGAGCGCCCATACACGAGCCACATTTTGCGGTCGGATCGACCACACAATTGCAGTCGCGTTCCAGCGAACTCAAGCCGCCCATAAGAAATACTATACTACACATACACGGGCGTTCACAAAAGTCAAAACGGACGTCTGCAGTCTGCTTACTGCTCTGCCGAGATGTCATCGCAATATCCGCCGTACACTAATCACAAACTTGCAGTCGTACCCAACCGCGTACACCGAGGTGTACTTTTTCTCATATTGATCTCACAGCATTCAATTTTTTATGTCAGTTGCCTCTACTGCAAGTGCGGTTCATATGACCGCAAGTCGACCACAAAAATGTGGTTGAATCAACTGCGAAGTGCAGTCAACGTGATCACAATGTTGTGGTTGCCTCAACTGCAAATATGTGATCCGTGTATGGCCGCACAAAATCAACATGTATATGCAAACTCAGTTAATTTCCTATACATTGTTTCTTCATTCATTGCATCATCACGATTCGTTTCAAATTTGTAAATTATTATACGAATCACACAGCGTTGACACAAAATAATCAAAAGAATTGTAAGTAAATATTGTTGACGATACTATGCATGAATTCACATTGAAAATCAAATTTAAAAAGTGATACTATTCTTTATGGCAATTAAGATTCAAAATGAATATTTTTCAATTCATCAGTAAGTAACGTGTTGAATTGAATTCAATTCCTTTACTTTCATGAAGTTTTTTTAATTTTGTTGATAATGATAATGTTGATAATGATGTTTAAATGAAATGCTGTTCACAGCTATTTGCAAGCTATCTGAATCCAGTGGCATGGTAAGTTTTCAATAGAAAAATTCGTGAATGAAAATTCGACATTTCTGTCACGTAATAGAGAGGAAAGAGTGGGACGAACCACTGTTCGAAAGCCATGCGGTTCGATGGTTCGAGCCCCACAGCCGGACAATCGATTTAATTTGCCTAACGTCCAATTCGTCCTAGAAATCACACGTTGAAAAGTAACATTTCATCAATCCAAAGCTCGCACAACTTTCGACGTTAACTGCAAAACAGATTTCGAACAGACAATTAACAAAAAGGTTACAATTGGTTAATTAATTGGAATTTCAAGTGGGTTTTTTTCAATCTGTGTAGAACACTCTGTGTGAAAGATTGATCAAATGTTGACCTACTTCGTTGAACACTTCATTATTATTTTATTTGTGATTGTATTAGGTCACAATATTCTTACCTCGCAAACACATTTCACTGATTCCGGGAACGCCTCGTCAATGGTTCCCATATCTGAGGAAAATCTATTTAAGATTCTTCCGCTAGGATACATATTGAAAAAAGACATCGGAACCTTCAATAGATTGTGGAACATATTTTCGTGTAATTTCCTCGAAGCAGCTACAAAAAATTTGATTATCCTGTGATTACAATATACTGTCACAAAAATAAATGCAAACATAAGGCCACTATAAATAATCACTCCTTCTTTGGATTCGACTGATATCCTCCTAGAAACGTTAGGGAATATTCCGTATTCATAGAGTGATATATTTTGGGTAGTGTTTATTATTACTGATACTGTTTCTTCAACACCACTGGAATATTCTTTTCGGCACCTACAAAATAAATCGAATGAATATCTGGTAAAATATATGGATGTTATTATGTTGTTTATTGACCTTCTTTTTTTATACCAAGGGTGACATGATTTGCTTAATCAACATCCTGCGATAGGCAGTTATTACAACGACGACACAAATACTCTTTTTTTTCTTTTTTTGCACGTTTTATATTAGCTTCACCTGTATGTATATATGTATGTTTGTTTGTAACTATCAACAGAATTATCGACATTATTGCCTGATATATTCGCGGGCAGATGGCGCTGTACGTAACCTCCTTGATATATCGATATTATTGCTTCATCTATTCACGGGCAGATGGCGGTGTATGTAACCTTCTTGATATAATTTGAACTCACTTTAAATGTATTTCTTCATTTGTATTTTTTAATTAAAACGCGCGTTTGCTGCCTTCCTTGGTAGCTAATTTTCAGGCTCCCTCTTCGTAATCGGAAAATACCAATGGTCATTTTTCTAAACAATATACGGCTGATAGATCCCGAAGTTTAGATTATATAAATATAGTTGAAAAGACTAAAAAACACGCTTTCATAGCAAACCGAACTAAAAAATGAAAGATAAATATAGATTAGTAAACTGAAAAACACGCTTTTGAAGAACATCAAACTGCAAAGTTATTTTTTTAAATAAGCCTAAAACAATAACAAACGAAAACTACTAGCATCATTGTGAAGAAAGAGTGGGCACTTTGTGCCATATTTTCTGTATATTGTTACGTTTTCCCCCGTGGGCTGACCAATAATTGACCAATAATACACTGAATAGTCAAACCTAACTTTATGTCACTTTATAAAAACAACTGAAAATTTCAACTTTTATTTCAATGTCCATCGCCTTACTAGATTACTTCGCGTACCGCACTATTTCGTCCATCTCACTGTGTACTTGACTGTCTGAATACGCTTGCAGTCAGCGTTCAAATATCGCAATGGAACACTTTAAAATTTCGCCGAACTTCTATGGACATCGGTAGTATGTTTATTGCTTTCTCGAGCGGCAGGTAACATTGAATATTCCCACGCTCTCAGCTACGTCACGTTTAGTTTCCAGTGGCAGCCGGCGTTATTTCCTTTTGGGCATAATTTACAACAATATCAATAACTTTTCATTTCGATGTTCTATAAAAGCGTTATTTTTAGTTTTTGAACTGTATTTATTTATTTTCAAACTATGTTATCTCCTATAAATACCGTCCTGCGTGGCAAAATGAGTTAGTGACAAGTTTGTTACTTTTGTATTCGAATTACCTCATATTATTGTGTATTCTGTAACTCAAGGGAACACAGTACTGTTTCCTTATTTCAAAATATTATTCATAAACTTTTATTTCAGAAGTGAGATAGAACGTGGATCAGATGTGTTAGACTATCGTTCATTCTCATTGGTTTGAGTTTTATAATTTGATGTTGTTCGTTAAAAATTGAAACAAATGTTTGCAAGTGAACTTGCTGTAACGGTTTAAATGAATGAGCTCAAGTGACCTTGAACAGTCAATAGAAAGCAGCGTTGTTTGTTGTTTCTGGAGATGTCGTAAACATGAAGATTTTTCGTTAAAATAAAAGCAATCTGTTGAATTTTGAAGTTTTTATGAAATATTTGAGTACGAGTACAACTAGGAGGTTCTTTGTGTTATCTAATGAAGTTGTTGAGTAATACGTGTGAACACATAGGCGTAACACCGTCGTTTGAAGGAAATTAAGAGTAATAGATGAGTCGCAAGATGACGACGAGGAATCACTGGATGGCAAGCGAATATGTTGTGTTAAGAGCGCAGTTCGAGTTATTCCTGAATTAATTTATATTACATCTATTCATACTTGAAATTCGTATTTAGCAATCTCTAGAACCAAAGCTACACCGTCTTCAGAAGCCGGGGAAAGTGTGAAATAAAGTACTCTCTTGACTATTGTAGATTTTCGAAGAACGTATCACAAGAAGATTGGAAAGAGTTCATTATGCAAGTGACTTCAATGTGAATGAAAAATGCACTAGATTCTATGAAATACGAATTCAAAAATAATACAAACCCAAATTTCCACCAACATAAGGGAGATCGAATATATGCGAAACGACATACGTTTTGAATGCTTGTCCTGATCGAAATACCAGAGAATGGGACAACCCATCTCATTGAATGTGTTTGAAATATATTCATAAATCGCCTTTTATCAATTTCGAAAACTGACATCGATCATTTTAATCAAATCTAACACGTCGAAAAATCGTATAGTAAGTAGGTTTGTGAAAATTTGTGAGTTATTCTTGAAAACAAGATTTCTTTCCCAAAAACGGTTGGTCTCATAGAAAAACATTGTACGCATTATAACAAAAAGTTAATCAATGTGTCCTGATATAACTTACATGTGTTACGCGGCTGGAGAAATTTATGAATACAGAATTTTACCGTTATTTCCAATATATCATCATTTTCAGTGACATCAGAAGACTCTTTCCTTCTTGCTCCTGAGTATGACATCTTTGCGGTGAGCGAGACATGTCTAAAGGCATACATCTATACAGACATCTATACAGAATCAACAAAATTCCCGGTATACTTTGGATGGTATCAAGCTCGTTCTATTGGGGGTTTCTTTAAATATAGAGAAAACAAAGTGTATGTGAGATAAAGTGCTCGCCGTTGGGCCTAACCAACATCGTCCTCGAAGAAATGTGGACCGTTGACACCGCCAGCCCAAAATCCACACCAATCAGTGAACGACGCGAAATCTACTGCCTTGGATTCTCCTGCATATTCTCACAGACACAGACATACAGACACCGGATCAATTCATTCAAATAACAAAAAACATGCATCTTGGCTCACTTATGGGTTGAGGGACGAACAATTGCTTAACATGATAGCTTTGATGTTAAAGAAAAGTTATATATAGTTCGGAATATTACTGTCCCAAGGCGATGTGGAAGATCTTGAAATCGAGAACATTATCATAGACTGAGACAATACTCAATATATACTAAACTATAGTGGAAAGTTCTTATACTATTGATACTTGAGTGATAGGTGTCAGGTTTTGAATCATCAAGACAGCTCATCAAACATTGCTGTATTAGAGGAAAGCGTACCGTAAGGCTCAATTTATCTCCCACTTTATTGTCCATGTATATTTTCAATTTCACGGAAGTATTCTTGGACTACACATAAAAATAATATGCTGACGATATACGATTATATGTTAGACTAATTGTTTACTGAACGAATTCCGACAGTAATTATCCATTGTGAACTTTCACTTGAAAAGTTCTTTGAATATTCCAAAAATCATTGACTATACTTGAATATAGTTATTGTTAAAGTCAACAATGAACATTCCTGTTCCAATTTGAGCAAAAAACAATCAATTTCAGGTTAGGTGGAAGAGAAGATGTGGGTCCATATGAAAATATTGACACGTGAACTAAAACTCGATCGAGTTCTTCCATTTACTGGACTTGATTGTGTAATTCAAATTATTCTCTATAAAAACATATGGTTTTCCATAAACAAGCTGCCGTAGCCTTGCCATGACAATAATTTGATGGCGAAATTCTTGCGACACACGAATTGACAAGGTCTTACCTTCTAATGTGCCATTCCTAGCACGTGTTGGGCGATAGGCAAATAAAATCGAACGCCCTGTCTCGCGGCTTGAACCGCCGTTTTACCTGACGGTCGACTGAATGAGTGGACGAAATCAATCACGCGGAGTTTTCACTATTACTGCAATGGCTTCCAGGTTGATGATTAGGGCAACTTCTTTTGTAGTAACTGAGTTTCTGGTGTATATGCTAACGCCACCAGCGGCTCTTACTGTGTGATTTCTGATTTTATGAAATGAATTGTAGTTTTTTACTTTATAGGTACGATCGTTTTTGAAGTTGGTTTCCTGGAGACAAATTACAATAGGTTGAACTTCATTGACCAGAAGGTGGAGCATCTCCATATGGGGATAGACCCCATTTATGTTCCATTGTAATATGAATGTTTATATGTATGGTATTATAGTTAGATATGCTGTTTTAATAGGTTTCCTGGGATAATTCACTATCATTTTCTGATAGTGTTAGGCTGGAACTGGTTTCAAGTTCCTGGTTGAGCTGTTTCAGGATCTTTTTTCGAATTTTTGTGATTCTCATTTTAATACTTCTCTCTGTCAGGGTCGGGTACATTTTTGATAGTGTTGCCAATAGGGTATGTATGTCGTTGGTATGATCTCTTGCCACGTTCAAAGGATCTGATGACCCGAAAGAGTTTTCTAAAAAGCTGACCATCTGGTTAAAGTCTAGCATGTTTGAGGATTTGTCTTTTTCAAAAAGCTCTTTGGCTGGAGCAATGAGATTTTCAACGGAATTTTCAAGTTGTAGTTTTTTATGTTTCTTGGGAATTTGTGCCGATGGTTTGGGAAATTCTGTGGGAGAAGTGTTTTCCAATGTACTATTTTCTATTGTAGGGCTAGATGTCTCAGACAGGGGTCGTTTCTGGGCAGTTGTGTTCAGTACAAATGGTGGTTGTTCACTCTGGGGGGTTTCTTCTTCCTCTTTAAGTGGTATACTTGGGGTTGGTAGAACTTTGGTAGTTTCTGTACAGGAGGCTGCGACATGACCGTCTTTTCTGCATTTGAAACAAGTGATTCGATCAAGAGACAGGAATATACGGTAGGGAGTATTTTCAAAGGGAATAACTATGAATTCGGGAATGTTGAGATTATCATCAGGTTGGTAGAAGACCTGCCTTCTGAAATTGAGTATTTGACTGTATTCTGGTTGGGATATTCCGATTCTAAGGAAAGTAATGGGAGAGACATTGTAATGCCAAGATCTCTGAGACTATTTTCAACCACAAGGTGTTGTATTGTTGGACAGACATTTGATAATAGTAGGCGTGTTGCAGGAGTTATCAATCTGCGGGCTTTGATAAGTTGGTCATTAATCACGATTTCACTGCCTTGAACCATGAAAGTATCAACTACGTTTTGGCTGGACAGATGAATGCATACTCTATTGTTTGATATTTTTGAGGAGAATATAACGTCGTTTGGTTGTACTTTATTTCCAAGAGCGAGTACATAATCTTGAATTTTCACCCCTCCAAAGGAAAAATAATGGCTTGCTCTCTCGACGGAAATCTGAAGCTCTGTGTAATTGTTGAATAAGTTTGGTGTTGTAGGTTC
>WOGN01000013.1:0-13817 GCA_015342105.1 Leptinotarsa texana | reverse complement strand
AAGTATTATGTGATAGGATTTGTATTACTTTCGAACATTACAGACTTGCTATTAGTGAACTTCGTATATGTACACACGTTTTTTTCAAAAGATAAAATGTTTTTCAATGTTTTTGTTGTTCTATAACGGTAAAAAATTATCAACCTATTCAGAGATAACCGAACTGTTTACGGCGACTCTACACAGTTGAATAAAAATAAAAATTGGAATGGAGAAATTCATGCTAATGTAAAAAGGGAAAACTTCTCGATCTTTTAGAAAGATTCTGAGAGAAAACTTTGATTTCCTTTACATGAGATTAGTTCTCTTCAACATTGACAAACTGATGAGAAAATCAGAAAATGATGTCACACTCATAAAAAGGGAAATGAAATACAGTGTTTCTGTCTTTCAAGTCTATAACCAATAATTATGAAGTCTATCAATAATTTAGTTTCCTATTCATTGAAAATCATTGGCGTGTATCCATTAACTGAAGTCTCATAGAGCAGATTTTTTTAAACTTCTGAAGCACTATATGACAATAAATGATCACAGAGGGCTCAGCATTCCGATTGTTCCAAACCATGCAGCAGAGTACCATGATTTTATTGAGCTAATATATACTATTTGGAATCATTAAAATTATTGTACAGTAATATCGTTTACATTTTCAGTAACAGCTCTATATCTTTTCAACGTAGATTATGAAAAAATGACCAAAAAATTTTGAATAATGTAACCTGTATATTTTTAGACTGTAATATATCTGCATCTGCATACCTGAATTCTGCATCGCTTGAGTCATAAAGCGTTTTGTACATTGCTATGCAAATACGAGTATAAGATGTCCAGACTTTGGTGTGACATGAAATAAAGTAGAATGGGACCCGGAAAAATCAACTATTTACATATGAAGTGTAGATAATGAAAAAAGTTATCGTTTGTGATTCATATTTTGTTTTCAGCTATTTGGAATACACCTTATTTCAAATTGAAAAGTAGATCAGGAACCTTTGTCGTAGAATAAATCATAAAACATCCCTTTTTCAAAACACCAGAATCGCAACACTCTGGAGTAGAGAGTCTACCAGCTCTTGATGACGCTAACTTGGTTGATGAAAGCGTGTTGGGCAGAGTGTCGCAGTTCTGGTGTTTGGTTGAAGCGTTTGTTGTATTCATTCAAAATCAATCATTTATTATCACCTAATCACGATGTGTCTTATCTCAAATACTGGTAGGTAATTTATTTGTTATTATTGGGAAAAATAACGCTTCCCCAAAATGGATGGTATCAATTCGTCATTTTACCTCTCCTTAGTTCATCAAATTTTGATTAGTTTCAGATTTCAATAGTTCAGATTTGATATTCTAATAGAGACCAATTTCATTTTCAAGAAAGTATTCCTGTTGATTGTCTTACCACAAAGCAAGCCAGTAGTCGGAAAATGTATAGACTGAGTACACAACTATGAACAAAAATAAATTAAATAGCAAATTCCAATAACTTCCACTCGACTTCAAGTACTCCAGAATAACATTATTATTTCTTGGTGTGTCCTCTTCAGATGAATCCTGAAACTTCTTACCAGTTTCAAAAACAATTTTGTCCTGAAAAATATTGTACAAGTAGTAGATTTAAATCAAAATGTAATCATAACTTAGTACATTATTTTTAAGTGTTAATTCTTTTTTGTTCTGTTCATTCGATTCGCTTTGTGTATATACTTCACTCAATACAATGTTTCTGTTTGTTTCTGCTGTTAATTCTTTCAAGCTTCCGTAAGCTCTGCCTACACCCTGAAACGACAGTCATTTGTGAATTTTTCTGTTCATGATATTTCAATTTATAAACAAAACAGAACATACAAGAACTAAACATACCTTATCAATGAAAATAATCAAATCGGCTTTTTCCAGGTAATGGAGCTGATGTGTTACTATTAACCTTGTTTTTCCTCTGAGGTAAGTTGAAATACAAAGATCGAAGAGATGTCGCCCTACTTCAGTGTCTACTGCAGACAAAGGGTCATCTAGTAGATAAATGTCGGAATCCCTGTAGATGGCCCTGGCCAAATTGATGCGAGCTTTCTGACCTCCACTCAATATGACTCCTTTTTCTCCCACCAGGCTGAAGTCGCCATTGGGGAAACGTTCGAAATCGACTTCCAAGTTACATGCATTTATAACGTGTTTGTATTTCAAATCATGATACTCTTGACCAAACAGAATATTTTCTCGGACTGTTGAACTGAACAACCAGGTTTCTTGGGAGCTGTAAGCTATTGAACCACCCACCATAATTTGACCAGAGTTTGGGAATAATTCTCTAAGTAATAAGTGTAGAACTGAGGATTTGCCTGATCCTACTTGCCCAACTATAGCACACAACGTACCAGGGGCGATATCTATTCCATCTAAACGTAGCTGAAACTCACTGTCTGGAGAATATGCTGCTATAACGTTATTAAATACAATTCTCCCAACTTCGTGAGCTTCTTCTTTTTTCCTTGAAACTTCTTCTAGCAGCAATAACTCATTAACTCGATCGAATGTGACTAAAGACTCCAGTGTTGCTGCTACACCTCGAGGAAACCAAACAAGAAACACGTTACGCAAGACCGACATGTATTGAAAACAGGAAAATACTGCATCGGATGTAATTGTTTTGGTGATGAAAAATATTGAAATTATCGATAGATATGAACTGATTTTCTGTATCGTTTTATTGTAGAAAAAAACTTGGTAGGTAAGGTATTTCATTATGAGCTCCAACTCTATTTCTCTGGCCAATTCAACAAGTTTTTCGAAAGGTTTTTCCCACGCGTACATCTTTATGACCTTTATTCCAGATATAATCTCATTCATGAGCTTCACCCTAGTGTCTACTGCTTTGGCGACTTTCCGGCGAAACGTTGAGGAAAGTTTTCCCATAATTACTGAAAAACAATGATCACATCAAATCGTAGGTGTGTACAAATGCAGCTTCGAACTTTATCAACCAAAAGTTGAAAGCATGAGAAAAATATGGATTACCTATTTTCAACCCCCTGTAAAAGAAATGGAAGCCAATATGAACATACCATTACGCAGAAAAGTATATCCCGTGAAACATTTTAGGAACGCTTCCGTTTTTATGTGCTCAGTCTGATCTCAAATGTTTGAATGAAAAATTATCAACTAATAGCGTCTTAAGCTCACAACGCTTGAGACGCCACGACCGATTGGTCACTGTCGAGTGATATCAGAGCTCTACTTACTCTGGAATAAAGTCCACTTACGAAGTATATTATGTAGCACCTTCTGAGACCCGGACATGACTGATATTTGAACTGTCAGTTCGATATGTTACGCCGTTAAGGAATGGAGCTGAACGCTTCATTACATAATAAAAGGTTAGAGTTACTAACCACCTCTTCTATCTGTTGCATTGGTAGTGTTAGCAAAATTATATTTGACGCTTGTCAGAAATTTGAGCGATTATTTTACATTTTACCAACATCTGTGGTTGATATTTTCAAAAGTATTTTTTAAGGACAAAACACAAGCACTATAAGAAAATTCTCAAGGCGCTCCAAGAGCGGTGCCTGTGCGAAAGTAGCGATTTACATTGGATTTCAATCACTGGAGATTGAATCCATTGGGAAAAACTTTCTCAGGAAGATTGTTCCACATGATCGCAGTTTTCCAGAAGAAAGAGTTCTCAAACAGTCAAGATCGAGGTGTATTGTGTTTAACCTCAAAACGATGAGCAGCCACATTCCATATGAAGACTCTATCTTGACATGGCACTAACTTCATCATCATCCTGACGAACTGTTTACCAGAAAAACAATTCAATCCATAACAGAAGAAGACATTCTGGAATTCTGATTTCTATTGAGTGGGATAGGTTATACAATGGACTACACATATTATGTTCTCAATTTGAAAGCGATATTTTTTGTGAGGAAATCAGACATGCGAATGGAGAAGTTTCTAGAGAAAATGTAATATTGTAGACGTAAGAAAAAATCGACTCAATTGCAATCTTGAACAAATATGTCCCCAACACAAGTAGGTTCGATTCATTAGTTCAAAAGAAGTTCCACAATTGATACTTGAAAAGTTTCGTGTGCCCATTCTCCACAAGCAGCTGTGTAAATATTTAGAACCGTTTTGACAGAAATGATCAATAATGTTAATACAGTTTATTGTATGATTTTCACTATAATGGGTTTTACTAAACAGTAAAATGCATACAATAAACTGTATTAATAAGATTCAATATGGATTTCCATCAAGTATCGGCCACTTTTATCCAATTTCTCGTTTTTGACGGAGAGCAGAGCACACAAATGTGAGTAAACAAACATGAACTAGTGTAACGATTGAATTATAAACTGTGAAGATATTATTATAAAATCTACGAAAATTCTCATGCTGAGCATAAACGATAATTATACGAAAGGTTTAATTTATAATTCACTCATTACTAATGGTACATATCTTTTGAAGAAATGTTCGAAAGACTTGTTTTTTAATTCAGCGAATTTAAGAGAATTGTCACGTTGCCTCATTGTCTCATAGAAAACTATTGAAAATCTTGGAATTTGGGGAGAAAAGATCTCATAAAAGTTTAGCCTTCCGAATGAGAAGTGAAAAATTTGAGAATATGAAGTTTGGGTTGAACCGCGTCTAGAGTCTTCAGTTTTCGACGTTTTGGCTTCCACGCAGACGACATTTTTAAGAAAATATAATTACTCTGAGGTGTCAATATGTCTACTTCTCAGGTAGTGAGATATCTATGAATTTTGTAACTTTTCATCAAGTTCTCAATCTGTTTACCAACTAGGTCTCGTTACTAGTCTCTGAATGGGTCTCAATTTGCTTACTACCAAGCGACGACTGATAGTCAATGCCACTTCGTCCCGTTGCCAATGCATTTGGATCTTTCAGATACGCCCTTGCAAATACTCTTCAACCTCTCCATTGAAATCTTGAAATCTTTCAACATCTAACAAACATACATCCTTGTCAGCTATTGACGTTGTAACCTTTTTCATGAATAATCCACTCTCTGAATCCTCATCCGTCTACAAAACGAATCACCAAATTTCCCAAGACACTCTTAGCCTCATCAGTCATTGCATATCCAGCACCTAGCTAAAATTTATGAACAAGTGGAAGGCGCAGTTATGGATTCCTCACTATTTTCAATTCTTACAAACTTTCACATGGAAGAATTTGAAATCAGACCCATTGACACAACCCAAGCATCTTACGTGTTGACTTCAATATATAGATAACATCTTTATTATATGGCTTTTCGAATTTGAAAGTCTCCATACACTCCTAAACCATATCATATCCTCACATTCCTACCACGAAATCACAACGGAAGTTGAAAATGATAACTCTCTTCCATTATTGGACATTTTCATCTCAAAATCCAACAGTTTACCCTCACACACTTTTTATCGTAAACCAACCCATACCAATCGCTACGTCAATGCTTAATTCCAGCACCATTCTGCCCAGTTGAATTTCGTTCTGTATTTTTTCAAACACAGCCACAATAGAAATAAGGAAATGAACGAACTAAAACCGTTCTTCGCCAAAACGAATATTTCAAATCGCTAATCGAAAGAAACCTCACATCCTAAATAGAACTAGAAGATTGTCTTCCTTATAATCGTGAAACATGGGAAATATATGAAATATCATATTTCACCTGCTACAGAACTTATATCGCCCGACAGAAGAGTTTCCAACATTCTTCGTGAACCGACCTCAACAAACGAGATGAGATCATTACCAGTGACGAGGTCTGGGAAGTAGTCACAAAACCCTTGGAGCCTGTCACTTTCTGAGGACAAATTGAGACCTTTCAAATGGCCAAGGATCACTGTTTGAGGTTACCTAGCACATGTGCTAAGAATTTTATCTCAGACCAATGGCGGAAAATTTGGGGATAAAAATCGGCTACTTTCATTATTACCACTGAGTGCTGCTATAAATATGACATTGCTCTTGAAGAATAGTGATTTATATAATGGGGTACAATCTAGAATTTCATGAAAAATAATCAATATATTAGAGGTTTTGACAAAATATAATAAAAATTTTTGAATTTCAACACCCTGTATATCAAAAACGGTACATTGTCAAAATATTTCAGAATCTATCGTATCGAACTGAATATCGTTTTCGTTAATACCTGATTTAAATTTGCGAAGCTAAAATTATGAATACTATTTCATGTACCACAAATTTGGAAGTTGTTACTTTCAAAAACATTTTCGAGTGGCAGCGGCATCTTCAATGCGAAACAATTTGAATTGACTTTCATGTCAAGTTACAGTCAACATCTGTCAACCCACTAGCGTTTTCAAAATTGGAATAGTTTTCTATACTCTGTCTATCCAACAAACAAAACAACCCAAACAACGTTATATGCGTGATCAAAGCATGATCAACATGCACATTTGCATCTATTGGGTAGAATAAACAAGCCTTCTTACGCTGGTCAATCAGATTTAACTGCAATTGGCCGAATCCATTGTACGGTTTAACGTCTGTGGTGTTTTGAAGTTTAAAATTTTCAAAATGTCAATTACTCATACGGCTGAAGAAACTGCTAATTTGTGTCCCTACACTCCACCTTAAAAGGAAAACCAGAAAACTGCACCTTAATATTATTGAAAAAAAATGTAATTATGATCATTTACAAAAATCAAATTAAATCAAATCCTATATTGTCCGTTGATGAAATCCTGAGAAAAGTAGGAAACATTGCTGGAGTGTCTCCTTTGTGTGTCTATTGAGTTATGAGAGAATATAAACAAAAGCATTCTTTTTCGTCTACAAAACCATATCTCTCACGAAAGAAAATCAATAATAAAGTAGACGATTTTATTTAAACGCCATTGAAAGTTCATCATTTCTTCTTGAAATGAAATGCCAACAATAGATTCAGTTCTGATCTACTAATTTCAAAATGTCGCCATTCCACAAATTAATAAAAAAAATGAGTTTTTGCTTGAAAAACCAAAAATAGTATTCTGGAGACGACAATATTCAATAAAAATAATAGCCTCAAAAGAGAAAATAGAAAAATCAATAGTCCGAAATATATGTGGATGAGTCAATAACTTTTTCGAAACAATTCTTTGTAGATAACCTCTCAACTGATTTGAAGAACCCTTCAGGTAAGATCACCTTATTATGGTCTCAACAAACGCGAATGTTTGTATCATTGTTATGTGATGTTATTCGTATGAAAAAAACTTGTCCTGTTTCAACTTCAATGAAATGAATTCCTTTCAGTAGAAGGAAAAAAAAGCAGAACTGGTTTTGTATCCGACGCCTTGTGGGTCTTTGAGTCGAAGAAAACCTGCGAACATCAAGAGGAAATGGATAGCATATTAGGAACATACTTTCGAAAATAAATGAGAATTGTGTAATGGGGAATGATCCCCAATTAGGGTTATTATAGCAAATGTAAGTTTGAACAAAATAAAGTTGAGTTTAATTCATTAGTTTTTCAAATTCACTTCGAAAAGTATTCAAATTGATGTTTCAAATCTTGGGTTTTAATTTTGAAAGGGATTTGTTTCTAATTCTAATAGTGGCAACAGCGCCTATATCAAGTTGAAATAATTTTTACATACCTAGATATTCTACTTTGAAAAAGGAAAATTATCTTTATAAAACAACAATTAAGGCAAAATATAAATTATAGTTCAATAACACCTCCACAAGCCACATAAACACAGTTGTTTTGTTATTTATTTATATAGAGGAACATAGATTAGCTCATATGTCACAGAACGTCTCGGAACTCGGAACATAAGTAAACAGAACAGCACGCCTCTGAAATATGTCATCTTTGTTTGTCTCATAATGTAACAGATTCATTGTCCTTCATTAGCTATAACCGATGTTGCCAAATTGTGAAATAGAAATGAATCGCTTTAAATGTTGAATGCATTATTTCATTCCTCTTTTTCAAGTTTTTAAATGATTTTTAAAGAAAAGGGTTGAAATGATAAGTTTAAAATGCGTTGTTTTAGAGCTCTTTTATGAAAACTACTTGATTTTCGTCAGGAGGAACATTCCCCATTGTTTCAGGCAACGCTCCATATCATTTCATAAAAGCTGAAAAAAATTCAACTACCGCTACGAAAAAAGATGTAATTCAATTATTGAAGAGTATAATATTCGAGAATAACATGGTAAAAGCAGAACTTACGAAGATATCGAATGAACATGAAACCGAATATAATGAATACATTGTTGACGAAATTGCTAAAGCACATAATAGAATAACAGTACGTCTACACCCTCACCACTGTGAGCTCAACCCAATGAAGCTTATTTGGGAAGACTTGGAAATATTTTAAGTGAAGCCTTTTGGTATATCATCGCTGAGAAATGGAATAATTGCGTAGGGCATGAGAAAAATAAACAAGAAATGAAAATGTTAGGATAAGAGCATCTAACGGATGATTTAGATGACAGAAATGCGTTGATGAATAATCCTAATGATGATTCTTTTAGTAGCAGTTCTTCAACATCTGAGTAATCGGTCTGAAATGACAAAAACATTTATTGTTTTATAATTTTTTTTTTCAATTTATACATTGAAACGCAATTTTGAAATCAAAAACTCTTTTTCTGTTTTTCCTGCTGAAATGAAATTATTTAATTTTTTGTGGCGCATTTAATGTTGTATACACAAATTTGTTTTTATTTCCTTCATTAGTTGAATTTTGTATGATTTTCCTAGCCCAGCTGCATTTTATTAAAAAAATATTTGAAATTTAGGTCGTTCTTTAGTGTGATTTAGTACAAGCAGCATCGTCTACGAGATCATGTGCACTTTGCAGGATAATATTTCGAAGCACTCCGTTGCTTGGATAGACAGAGTTTAGTTACGGTGATATTCGTTGTGAGAGTTTTAGGTGAGATGCCTTGTAGATGTTTAACATAAAACGAAATGCAAATACATCACATGAGCTGAACTTACTTTCAAATGGTAGACCAAAAATTACAAGAAAGAGCATCCCTGTTATTGAAGGTAATCCAATAAACTGCCACATTGATAAGGTTATAACTAATAATTGTAGCGGGCCAATTACAAAGTATTGTAGACCAATCACCAATTCATTGAATCGATTTAGATCATTCGACAGAATGTTGACTATTTTTCCTGCTGACATTTTCTCTAGGGAATTCATACTCATTCTCAGTACCTGTAATGAAATTTCATTATCATTTTGACATATTCAGAGATGTTCCTCAGGTAATAAGTAGGAATAAATAACTTTTAATTATGATCAATATTTCAAAGAGTGGATTTTGACCTCTTTATTGAGCATTTCAGTATGTCAGCCCATCTGCCTGTCTAAACGCGATGAATTCAGAAACTACCGAACGGATGTTCACCAATGGACGAAGAGATTCAAGAAAAAGGTCTAGGTGTATATTTCATTGATGTTTCGTGTAAATTGGTTAAAAAATGATGATGCCATCTCCTACTTCATGCTTTTGGCACAAGTCGAATGATAGAAAATTATCTGAGATGCAAATAAAGTGGAATATTCATTATTTTAAAAATATTGTATCATTATATTTTACCTTAATATATATTAAGGATGATGTAGAAGCTCTCATCCTTATTCCCAGGCATGTCAGATTATAATTTGAAAATTGATGGATAATGCATGATATAAAAGAAAATAGTATCAGTAGAGTTCCCAATATCCATTTGCCTATGGTACTGCCAGAGTCAACTATAAACATCGCCGTTAATTTCTGCAATATAATGCAGGGTAATATTCTGCAAACCAAAATTATATACATAAATTAACATTTCTTTGGGGATGGTTTTCTACACCGATAAGTAGAAAATCAAGAGGTTGTGTTTGACAAGTTTTTCTGAAAATGGAATATGAATGTGAATAGAGGCATGGGCGATTTGGTCCACTGCCTACGGCCTCGCGGTGCAAAAGGCCTCGCGCCTCAAAGCTTCAGCAAAAAAATAAAATATTTGTTTCTTTTATTGAGGCAAACTGAGTAAATAGCCGCATTGCCAGTGGCTTTGACTGGGGTTTCAATACAGCGACCTAGATAAGATGGTCTTTATTACTATTGAGTCGGGTGTTTTTTCATTTTCAGTTTTGTTGTTTATTGTTTCATAAAAAGTAAAAATTTTGGTGTATGTTTCTCAATTAATAAAAACATGTTTGATTTTGAGTGTGTCTTTATCGTATCAACCCTTCTTCTTGCACCGTGAGTGGGCCTCGCGAAATGCACGTTGTCCACATCAAAGTTAGGTCATGCGCCTCCACTGAATATGAATGATGCATATTGTTAACATTAAAAGTCTTCAGAAATAATTAAAAATTTCAGTGAAGGTCAGTAGTAAATAGTTCAATTAAGATTCCGATTTTTTTTTATTTCTTTATAAAAGGTTCTTTTGCATCAACTATATAATTTCCCACTGTCTTTTACAATTTTTCATTCAGGCAAAAATTACAACAATGTAGCTTTGAACTCAACTTCAATCATATACTTTTCTCGCGAGAATTTGATATGAATGTGATTGTGTAACTCTGCTTCGTTACATAGTTCAGTGACATATACCGGGGGAGGCAAAGGGGCAAATGCCCCCAGGAAAAATATCAAAACTGGAAAAAACAAATCACAAATTTTTCTCGCGAGAATTTCATCAACATTTGTACTTGAACATCTGTCTCTATTTAGCTAGCAGACTTCTATCTTCTTTCGTATTTTTTCATATAATTTTCTGAAATAACTTACTTGAGGAAAATCGAGTTAGTGAGTATCAAAGTATAGAAAGGTAGTGCTCTTCTCAAGTACAATTTCCACATTACTTTTTGTAATGTTGGTTTGATTCCAATTATACTAGTAGTCTTCAGTTCCCCTTTCCAACACTGTTCTAACTCTCTCGTAAGATTCTCCGTTTTGTCGTCATCTTCAACTTTGCATAGATCTCCCAATTTGAGAGGATTCTTGAGTCCTTGTCTGACTACCGGTATTGTCCATCTGAGAATAATAAATAATTTCGGAATGAATCACGTACTAACGAAAATAGTTTTGGAAAATCAAAATGAATATTGCCATCAAAGTACGTCCTTTCGTTTCATTTGGTGGCGGTAATAGTTTCAAGTTACCGAGAAAAATAAATATCGGGGTGGAATAATACAGGGTGTAACATAAGTACGTTAAAATATTCAGTTTTAAGAAAAAAGTCTATTTGAACTTCTGACCGAAAATGCTTCGTTTTGGAGATATGGGGTGTTGAAAATTGAATTTTTGTTCGCTTTTTGAAAGTAACTCTTCCAGAAAATAAGTTATTTGCATGAAATTTGGTATCCGGTTTTTTTTTGAGGTGGGAAATCATAATTTCGTATTAATTTTCATGTAACGTCTAGAGGGCGCTGCGTACGCTGTCATTATTTATTTCAAAGTGTCCTAACTTTTTTGACAGTAAACTTTTGGTACTATTCATTAAAAAACCCAATTCCCACACCTTTTCCAAGTTAATAAGGTACACCTCTTCAACAACGCTGGAGGTGATCGTTTTCGAGATATTTTACACAATTTTCTATACGGATGCATATTACTTTATAACCAAATTTTAATAATGTTTGTCACTCTCCGCTTGCAAATTAAGTTAATTAAATCGAGTAGGCTATGAAAGTTTGCTTATAAAAATAGAAGTAGGATGTCACAATTTCAACTATTAATTGACAAATTCACAGTTCGGAGTTTATAAAGTGATATTTTGATA
The DNA here is from genome assembly GCA_015342105.1 of Leptinotarsa texana. Lineage (NCBI taxonomy): Eukaryota > Metazoa > Arthropoda > Insecta > Coleoptera > Chrysomelidae > Leptinotarsa > Leptinotarsa texana. The sequence continues at coordinate 2,038 of WOGN01000013.1, read as the reverse complement.
CCATGCCCGGCTTTACGAATGATAAAATGGCTGATATTATGGTTTTTGCATACGGCTTGGCTGACGGAAATTCAAGCGAGGCCAGACGCATCTCTCAGGAAAGGTTTCCCGAACGCGTGACTCCTTGTGCAGCGACATTTGTGAATCTTTTTCGGCGACTTTGCGAATCTGGAAGCTTTGAAACAAATTCTGCAGTAGGACGGCCACGGACTAAAAGAACTGTATAATTGGAGAAGGCGGTTCTCGAATAAATTAGTGAAATTCAGAGACAAGTGCAAGAAAACTTAGTCAAACTTTAAATGTAAGTCACATGAAAGTTTACAGAATTTTAAAGGAACAGCAATTATATCCTTATCATATCCATCGTGTTCAGGCACTTAGGCTACGTGATTTCCAACCACGTATCGAATGTGCTCAACGGCTTCAAAGAAAAGTCAAACAACATCCGCAAATTTTATTGAAAATCCGCTTCACAGGTGGGGCTAATTTTTCAAGAAATGTTATCATGAACTTCCATAACAACGACATCTGGGTGGAAGATAACCCACATGCGATAACGCAAACTCATTTCCAAGACAGATTTTCTTTTGATACATGGGTAGGCATAATTGGGGATTATTTAAAAGGGCCGTATTTTCTCCCCATACGTTTGAATTGAGATGCTAACCTACATTTTTTGGAACACGAGCTTTCCCAACTTATGGAAGATGTTCCCATTGTTCTTCGAAATCGCTTTTGGTTCATGCATGATGGAGCTTCTGCTCATTTTATTGTGATAGCAAGAAATTTTTAGACGTAGCATATCCCCAACGATGGATAGGAAGAGGAGGCACTGAACATTGGCCCCCGAGGTACCGGACCTCAATCCCGTCGTTTTTTTTTGGGGACACCTAAAAATCACTAGTTTACGCTAGCCCCATTGAAAACGAGGAAATGTTGAGGGATCGCATCATAGCTTGCTGCGAAACGATAACGGGCATTTTTCAACGGGTGCGGAATTCTTTGATGAGGAGAGCAGAAGCTTGTATTACTGTTGGGGGTCGTCACTTTAAACAGTTGTGGTGATAGTTGTTTCGTTCAATTTTTATATGTTAATTTTCCTAATAAATAATATAGTACTTTTTCGAATTGCTTTTTTACAAATTTCGATATGTTGCACTTTCTAATTGAATAATTACTTGACAATTTTTTTATTTCGATTGAATAAGCAGTTCGATAATGCTGAGATCAGAAGAAGTCTGTATGGGTATACTGCGTATAAAGTTTGATGAAAATAACTAAAACTGCAATAAACTTACGAGAAAATCTACCATGTTTTGAAAAATTTCAAAAATCTGTATTTCAAAAACGAGTAATTCTTCGTTAAACATTTTATAGGAAAAAGTTGTTTACTTTGACGAGATCTACCACATACTTAGTTTTTGTAATGTTCTCAGAAACTTCATTTAGCGCCCTAGGAGTTAAGTAATACGCATCGATATAGGAAATTGTAAATATCTCGTAAGTGTACCTTTTTTACTTGGAAAAGGTGTGGAAATTAGGTTTTTTCATGAAAATTACCAAAACTTTACATTCAATTTGAAATGAATAATGATAGCGTACGCAGCGCCCTCTAGATGTTACATAAAAATTAATATGAAATTATGATTTTCCACGTCAAAAAATTCCGGATACCGAATTTCGTGCAAATAGCTTATTTTTTGCAAGTTATTTTCAAAAACCGAGCAAAAAATTCAATTTCAACACTTCGTATCTCCGAAACGAACCATTTTCGGACACAAGTTCATATAGACTTTCTTAAAATGGTCACTTGAACAGTTGAATGTACTTATGTTACACCCAGTATAATATAAAAAATTAACTTCTGAATTGAACCGCGTATGGTTTCTCGATAATCTACGAAAATATTTCGACCCAGAGGAAGGTTACTTAATATACTGTGAATTTGAATTCACTTATACTTAAGTGTTTTCAACAACTTATAATGTTTTCACAGTTTCACAGTTTTCAATATTGGTTGATTTGGATGCAGATCAAA